>CAXKVR010000151.1:0-23058 GCA_964058845.1 Carex sylvatica
AATGCAGATGGTTAAAAAATATATATAATTATTATAACGGTCAATTAAAGACATATACATGTGGTAAAAAAAAAAGGAAAAAAGAAAAAAGAAAAGAAAAAATGGTTTTTCTGATACCATCTTTACTGCATTATTGTTAAGGAAGCTACTAAAAAGTGGACTCCTGAATTAGACATTGAAGCAATACTTTGGAACGCAGCCAGGGGCGGATCCAAAGAGGTCTGAATTATGAATTTTTTTTGAGGTCCACTAGTATTATATGTTAGTGCCTACCCATGTATAATGTTTGTGCCTACCCCAGGTTCAACAGAAAAAAAGAAAACACTGTCCAACTAAGATCCGTGCCTTGATTGAGGACAAAATCAGGGAAAATTGGGAAAAATTGGGGAAAAGGAAGAAACAAAAGTGTTGTCTGTCTATAGAAAGAAAGGAATCAAAAAGGAGAAGAAGAATGTGACAGGTGGGACCAATATTTTACAATTCAATTGAACGGGCAAGCTTTTGGTTTATAGTGGGCCCATTTTTATTTTAATGTTTATATTGGGCATTTTTTTTGGCAGCAAGGCCCGTGGACCAAATTTTATTGAAAACATAACATAATTTTTACAGCTGGAACATATCAAACCCCCATGCACGTAAGTGTAAATAAAACGTAAAACACAGATGGATCAATTGTAGTGCGTCTGCAGTATTGAGCTTCTTAACTTGAAGCTGCATTATATTCCCCTAAAGCATCGAAACCCCAACTTCTTGCAAAGATCTCGGAAAGAAAAACATAATACAGAACCACACGTGGAGGCATATATATTTTTTTTGTTAGATTATCAGGTATGGATATGAGTAATATTGGTGTGTATGGGTAATATTTTTTTATTATCAGGTATGGATATGAGTTAAATCAGACGAAATATTGGCAATATCGAACTTAAGTAATACAGCCGATCGCGATCGAGTCTATCAAAATGTTGAAAATGGCATACTAATATTCCGGGTAAATATCATTTTTACATTCAGTTTTCAGTAAAAATTAGGCCAAGTGTCAGGCGGAATTGGGTAACAAAAATTACTCTCAAGCCTACCAACAACAATGGTTTTGGAGACATGTTTTGAGTGACTTTCGACCGATCCGGTCCGATTGATTGCGTGAAATTCCATCTGATCTGATATAAATTAAAAGGTCAAAAATTTCCAACTGTTCCAAAATAAATATTCCTTTCACTTATCAGAAATCATAGATCAGTTCGTCCGTATTTATCGCATATGATCAAAGATCAGGCTCCCATTTTACAAAGCTCAAATATGGGGTAAATCTATTTACAGATCTATATTGGCTTAATACAGCGCAATAGTGATATACTTCAACATTTTCATTCTACTGTTCCTTCGCTGCATGAAGCTAAAATATCACTGTTAATCCAAATTTGTGAAAATTGTGAACTGTTGAATATCAGGTACAAATATAGAAAAGTTTTGGGTCCATACGAAAAAACGAGAAAATATTTGCAAATATTTGAGAATACCTCCACTGATCGCTCGGTCTCTCCTCTCTCGCCGCCCCAAATCTCATCTCATCTCTCTCCATTTCTCTGTAATCTGAAAAATGCAACGCATCTTTAGCCGCGCCGCCTCGGCCGGAGGGAGACTCCGACTGTGCACCGCCGCCTTTTCGACCGATGCTCCGGCGGTGGCGACCGAGGACTCGACGTTCGTTGAGGCGTGGCGCAAGGTGGCCCCGAATATTGATCCCCCAAAGACACCTCTCGCCTTCATGAAGCCCAGGCCTCCCATCCCCAGCTCCATCCCCACCAAGCTCACTGTTAATTTCGTTCTCCCTTACAAATCTGAGCTCGCCAACAAAGAGGTTTTTCGATCGCAACTTTATCTTCTTCTTCCTCTTGTTCTTTTTATACTATTTATACTGTCAATTTATACTTGTTGCTGTGATCGGCATAGATTGTTTTTAGGGTTTGGGGGAAGGGGTGGGGGGATTTGGCAGAAACTTAAAAAGGATTAGCTGAGATAGATGTGAAGATATAAATCTCGTGTCCTTAGAATTATTTCTTACGGATAGATATGTTGTCAATTTCTGATCTGAATTTGTATGTTTCGCTGTAATATGATGAACAGCACTTCTCTGTAGTATATTTTCTTAGCGTTATTTTATATATTTTATTAATCTGTTAGACCTAATCAGCAGGCATTTCTTTTTCCTTTCCGAAATCAATCTTTATAAGGTCAACAAGCTGTTAAATGCACAAATTAAGCTGATGTCCCCAATACAAGCTAACTTAGATACAGTTTCCTTGTCATTCATTTGTACTTCCAGTGCTTATTTTGGGATGATTGGTTTGATTTGTTCATAGAAGTCATATATTTGGACAGTACAGGTGCCAGAAGAATGCTGATCTGGTATAATTGAAAATGCATCTTTAAGAAAATGTGAAGTTAGCGAAGTCCAACTGGTTTGTTGCTGAGTTCTGATCAGACAACCTTTACATTTAACCACTATTAATTTTCCCATGTTTTCTCTTTATATTGTTAATTATTATTATTTTGGTTTGGCACTGAATTCTGATAAGACAACCTTAACAATTATCTTTTTTTCTTTTCTTTTCTTTTCATGTTGTTATATTATTAATCATAATAATTTTCAGGTCGATATGGTGATTGTACCAGCCACTACAGGCCAGATGGGTGTGTTACCTGGCCACGTTGCAACCATAGCTGAATTGAAACCGGGCCTTCTCTCTGTCCACGAAGGAAGTGATGTTACCAAATACTTTGTCAGCAGTGGCTTTGCTTTTATCCATGCCAACTCAGTTGCTGACATAGTGGCTATTGAGGCGGTCCCACTTGACAACATCGACCTGAGTCAGGTTCAAAAGGGTTTAGCCGACTTTACTCAGAAGCTCAGCTCTGCCTCCAGTGACCTAGAAAAGGCCGAGGCTCAAATTGGAGTTGATGTGCACAGCGCACTTAATGCTGCCTTAACCGGTTAGGGTTAGGGTTAGGTTTTCTGTCTCTTGCGTTGTTCTTTTGCCTGTCTAAACTTGTGGGATGAGCGAATTTCAAATAAATTTGTGAGGGCTTCTTGCGGAATGCCTGGACATCCTATTTTTTTTTCTTCTTTTTTGTTTGATGAATGAATTTTGGTGGTGGTAGATAAAGAGAATCTGGTGTTATTGACACTATGAGCTCGGGTCCTAGTTCGGGGTTTATATTTTTACTACAAATATGTCAATTTCTACAACGTGCGTTTTCTCACTGTTGTAATTTTCTTTTCGCAATAACATTTGAACTTAAAAGGCGAATGTGTTGGTGTTTCATGTGTTAATGTGGAGACAATTTCAAATATTTGGGAATCTCATGTGTATTAACAAACTGTCAAACTCTGTGAGAGTGTTAAGTACGATAACTACAGTTCCAGTAAGCACTAATAAAAAAGAGGCTTGCGCGAATAGTAAAACCAATCAATACAAGTAGAGCAATTGTAATACTAATAACAAGACAGACGTCACATCAAAAAAAATAAAATAAATAACAAGACAGACCACCATAGATGTGATAAAAAATGAGGAATATTAATACAAGTAATAGTCTCCTCTTGTAAGTTGTAATAGCTTGAGGTTGATTTTTGTTAGGCCAAATTGTGGATCCAGGCATGGGTTCTCTTCTTTCTCAGTCTCTCAGCAATGACAAATGCCAGCTCAAGGGATTGTGAGGCGTTCAGCCTGGGGTCACACTGTGTGCGGTAGCAAGTGTTCAGGTCATCAAAAGTGATGTTTTGGGACCCGCCTACACATTCGCTTACGTTTTGGCCTGTCATCTCCAGGTGGACCCCGGCGGCATGCGTCCCTTCTTGTTCATGTGCATCAAAGAATGCCATTACTTCATCCTACATTAAATTTTTTTACAAGTAGAAGAAAGATTCAGTTCCTTGGAAAAACTTTTGAAGGAATATCTGGCATGGTTGAACTTACTTTTATTGCATCGAAGGAACGGGTTCTTAAGCCACACGGGGCTTTAACAGTGTTTCCATGAACTGGGTCTGTGATCCACGTAACTATGCACCCTGCTTGCCGGACTGCCCTGATAAGACCTGGTAACTTGGTGCGTAAATTGTCAGCACCCATCCATGTAATGAGAGTAAGCCTTCCTGGTTTATTTTGAGGGCTCAGTATCTCACAAAGCCTCACGAGCTCTGTTGGATCGAGCTTGTCGCTCACCTAAGAAAAAGATTAAACAAAAAATAATTTCTAGCTAGAAAATTACAGTTTTTTTTAAATCACAGAGATACTAAATCAAATAAATGATGCATTTTCTGAAAGTGTTAGGATAACATCTACATGTGAAATGCATGCCCATAACAAAAATTTCACATTGGCCTTTTATAGCAGAAGTATAAGGTAAAACAACAGCAAGACTAATGATGCTGATAACTGCAATATTTAGATATATTCAATGAAGGATAGATCTAAGCAAAATTTACCTTTATCCCAATAGGATTTGCAACTCCACGGAGAAATTTTGCTTAGATCTATCCTTCATTGAATATCAACTCCACGGAGAAATTCCACATGTGCACTATCTAATTGGCGAGTTCTCTCACCTATCCATAGCATGTGGGCCGAGCAGTTGTAGTACCGACCAGACGCCGAGTCAACTCTTGTCAGAGCCTCCTCATAAGGGAGCAGAAGGCACTCATGAGAGGTCCAAAACTCGGTTGACATCATCTGGTTGGTCGTAAAACCTGCTGCCACAGCAAATCCAATTGCCTCATGGACCCTTTGTGCGTATTCCATGTACTGGTCTCCTTGTTGACTATTTAGGACAAAGTCAAGGTTCCATTCTGCCACCCTCTCCAGTGATGCGTAACCTCCTGTGGCGAAAGCTCTCAGTAGATTCAGTGTAGCAGCTGACTGTGTGTATGCTCTAAGCAACCGGCTTGGATCGGCTACTCTCAACTTCTGGTCAAAAGTGACATCGTTGGTAATGTCACCTTGATAAATTGGAAGTGTAAGTCTGTCCCAGGTCTCATGAGTAGTTGATCTCGGCTTTGCAAACTGCCCTGCCATTCTCCCAACCTGATTTTACCACACCATATATTTTTCACTGTTTGTTATTTTTTTCTCATATTCAGCAACATGTCATGTTTATCCGAGTAATTAGGACTGATACACAAGCGCATGCTCTATCAAAGGAAAAGAAAAGAGAAAGAGTGCCGCTATGGTAATATATATAGCACAAATTGGTCCATACTATGGATCAATATCACCGTTCTTAAAGTCCAAACATTCTATCTGAACCATTGAACATAATTTCCATATGAAAATGTACTTTTAGATCAAATTTTATATTTTTACAAATTTTTTTACTATGTTTTTAGATAGGTACAAAATCACTTGCTCTAAGAATTCTAGACCATCCAAAAGTAGTGAATTTCTACCTATAAAAAAAATCTCAAAATATGTAAAATTTAGCTTGCAAGTCATTTTCATACATATATCATGTTGAACGGTTTAGATGGACTATATGAACTTTGGAAATAAAGATATCGATCCATAGTATGAACCAATCCACACTATGCATAGTGCCATGGCCTCACTCGAAGAAAAAAGTCTCAAACTTGCACAGATATCTTGAGATTTTAAGGTAAGCTTGAATTGCATCACCTTGACAGTAGGCATTTGGCCTCCGAAAGAGAGAACAACCCCCATTTGGAGGAGAACTCGGAATGTATCCCTGACAGTATCAGCACTAAACTCCTTGAAACTCTCTGCACAGTCACCACCCTGCAAAACAAATGACCGTCCAGCTGCTGCCTCAGCCAATCTGGCCTCCAGTTGTCTTGCCTCTCCTGCAAAGACCAACGGTGGAGATTTTTCAATGCTTTTGATCACCATTTCAAGATCGGTTTTGTTCGGGTATTCTGGGATTTGTTGAATTCTCTTTGATCTCCAACTTTTCAGTGACCAACTCGTCGGAGAAATCAGGGTTTTCGACGTAGCAGAATAAGATGCCATTAGTGATTTCTTTTTTGCTCTCTTTTCTTCTTTTCTATCTAGCTTTAGTAGACAGTATCTCCACTATACATACACGTATATTAAATTATTAATTACAGAACAACATTTATTTTGGTTGGGCCTATCAATTAGATTCAGTTACTGTGTACATTATAATTTACTGATGTAAGTTCCAACTTGAATAGGAATGGGAACCTCAGCAAGAAACAGTTGTAAGATGATTTTTTTTTAATTGTTTAGCAACCATTATCTCATATCATACCATACCACATATGACCAAATTATTTTAAATGAATTAATATCCTACTTCTTATGTCAGTTTTCTTTGTTTGCATCCATGTTTTCTAGCTGCTGAACCTCCAAAGATGAAGATGCCTACTCCATTTTATCTCAGGGAATTGACTGCTGTGACATATATTTAGTAGTGTGTGACATATTTAACTGTACAAGTGAGAAGTTGGAAACAAGAGGTATACTGGCACTATACAAAAGAATCTCATAAAACTTTTATTAAGGCAATATGATATCACCATATGCAAAAGTTAGAAGAATGGTACTGATTTACCAACAATCATACTAATCTTTGTCAATATTTTTCATTGAATTCTCTGTTATTTTAAAAAGATAGAATGAATTTCTCTTGTATATATATATACTTGTACCCGAGTAACCAACAATTATAGCCGAACTCATGCATTTCATAAAAAAAAAAAAAAAAGTACATAAAAAAGAAGCAACAACAACAACTAACTTGAAATAGAAATAAGTGACTGGTCTACTTTTAGCTGCATTTAATTCAATCATAAATCTAGCAAACTTCCAGAAATAGAAATAAGTGACTTGTCTACTTTTACAACTTGCCATTTATGGGCTCTTAATTGTAGGACCGAATGAATAATGAAGCACTGGAAAATTATCAATGACATGATATCTCTCACCATTGATTTAGAGTGTAAGATCTAAATATAAAATTTTCCGGAAAGACAAAAGATGGGTAAAGATTTCAGGGTGGAGTTTGTGTTCAAAGGGCTTTGGATAAAACCTCATTCAAAATCAATTGTAAACTGTCTGATTCATGTTCAAATTTGCATGGACGATTTAATTTTACTGAGTCATTTAAAGTTATTAAGTTTTAAATTTGTTGGCACAAATTTTAAAGCAAATCAGATGGTAATTCTCAGCTTTGGATGAGATTATGTCCAAAGTCCTTTGGACAAAATCCATTTCCAAGATTTTAACATAATAATTTTGATTTCATACAACACACGGACATTAGAATCAAATCATCACTACATAAAGTTCAAACTACTTTGTTAAAAGTATTTATCCAGCAAAAACCTTTTGAATATATCCAATAAAATCACTACATAAAGTTCAAACTACTCTGTTAAAAGTATTTATCCAGCAAAGACCTTTTGAATATATCCAATAAAATTGATGTAAACATCTCTTATAATAAAATATGCAACAGAGTTTTTCAGGATTTTGGATCCTTTTGTAGAAGCACGAAAATTGTTAATGCATAAAGAATTTCAATATAAAAGAATTGCAAACAAAGCTAAACCGCAATTTTTATTGATGGTAAATAAAAAAAGAATAAAAAAAAATGGGAAAGATTTTGTGGGATTTTAAGAAATGGTTGAACGTCATTCAAGACGGAGACTTCAGTCGGAAAAAAAAAATATTATCCTAGATGTTATTCTATACGGAGAATAAAAATATTTTGTTCAACGATCATTCAAACAACCCATAAATATGAGAATAAAAATTCAAGCACCAATAAAAAAAATTTGTGACAATCAAGTAGCATGACATCCAACTCCGTATTTTATGAGAAAACAAAACACATCGAGATAGATTGCTATTTTATTAGAGAAAAATTCAAGTGAAAAAAAAAATAGAAACTCTATTTATAAAAAGTGAAAATCAATCAACGGATCTTTTTATCAAAGGACTAGATCCGAGACAATTTGAAAAAAATGTGGACAAGTTATAATTGATCGATATCTACATCTCTATTTTAAGGAGAAGTGTTGAGAATAAAAATAATTAAGTAACATATTAGTCTCAGAACTGTAGAATTATTCGTAATCGGCTAATATTAGAAAATAGAGAGTTACCATTTTAGAAAATTAGGCATCTCAATCCATTTACTTAAATGATTCCCTTCACTTTATGGTTTGAGTCTTTGAGATTTACTCTCAGCCACTTTGAGATTCGGACTAGCAGAGTGAGCAGTATTGTTATGGCTTTGAGATTCGTGTAAAGTTAAAAGAACGGTCCGGATCCACTAATTCTAAAATATTCCCTTTTACGGTACCGGGAGGAAGTGAATTCCTCCCGATTTTTTTAATAATAGAAATTAAATAAATAAAATATTGGAATACGATACTGATTTTAATTTTTGTCGAAATATGAGTAGAACGGGTGGTGTTAATCCGTCCCATGGGACGGGACAGATTACCCCGTCCCGAAATGCATTTTGATTAGCCGTTAATAGGATTAAGCGGAATAAAAAAAAAATGGGCCGGGAAGGGTGGACCCGTCCCGAAAAAAGCGAAAAAAATAAATAAAAATAAAAATAAAAGGGGCTGGGAAGGATGGACCTGTCCCGAAAAAAACGAAAAAAAAAACGGCCCGGGAAGGGTGGACCCGTCCCGAAAAAAGAAAAAAAAAAAAACAGGGACGGGATAATCCAACCCGTCCCATACTCTTCTTCTAACCCCTCCCTACCAAACACTCTCTCTGTCTGCCTTCGGAGAACAAAAAGAAAAAAAAGCGAAAGGGTTTCGCTGTCTGCCCCTTTGAAAGAAAAAAAAATGGTGTCGGTGCTAGGATGGAATACAATAGCCCGTTCGGACCCCTCTCCTCTGCTGCTGCCGTTCTCTCCTCTGCCGCTTCTCTCATTTTTTCCAGATAATTTTTTTATTTATATAAAATTAAAATAAATTAGTATAGAAATTAATTAATAATAAGTTTCAATTTAATTTGTTATCTAATTATAGTTAATTTTATTAGTTTGTTAATTGTAATTTAAAAGAATTGATAAATTAGAGTTTATAACAATTAATTTATTTTTAGACCATTTGATATGATAAAATTAATTTCGTTTAATTTATTTATTTAAATTAGTCCATAGCATATAATTGAGAGAGTTGATAGTATTATTTTAATTATTGTTGAGATTAGTTACAATTTATTAGATATGAATAATTCATAATATTATTTTGAGAATATTTTAGCGTAAAGTTCATAGTTCATTCATTCTGGATTTTTAGTAATGCAAGTAATTTAGGTAATGTAAGTACTTATTTTTTTAATTTATTATGAAAATGAATTGAATTAATTAGATTTAATTTTATTAGTTTGTTAAGTGTATTTTGCAAGAAGTGATAAATTAGATAATTTATTAATCTCTTATTTTATCTATTTCTTAATTTATCTATTTATGTGTGTTTTATAGTTCATAGGTATTTGCTTAATTTAGTAATTTATTTAATAATGTGAATGGTTAGTAAATTTAGATTGTTATTAATTCTTTCAAAACGTTATGCATGCAGAATGTCAAGCAGTCGTAATCCGTGTGGCACTTTAGATGCTGCAGCTGCATATGATGATGTTGGTTTTGATCTGGCATGGTCAGCAAGTAATTTTAGCAATTTATTATGGATGCCGCATGACCAACATAAGGTCTCACGAATCTATGACAATGTAAGTTACACCATTAATCATATAATATATTTTTTTATAAAATATTATATACATATTTGAATTATAATATTTTATTTTAATCAATTTATATAACATTGACAGGATTACAGAGATATAGGAGTGGAACCTCGAAATGTCTGAACTGGGATTGCGTACAATGACCTTTGCAAACCATTATTGCTTAGACTCGGTTTGTATCAGGTTTCTCAAATGGATCACATAAAAATTGATCCAGCACTCCTCGCTGGTCTCGTGGAGCGATGGAGATCAGAGACCCACAGTTTTCATCTTTCCATGGGAGAGATGACAATAACGCTACAGGATGTTTCTTGTCTCTGGGCACTGCCGATCATGGGGTTACCGGTGACGGGTCCTTCAGACCGTACTTGATCCCCATGTGCCGATCAGAAACAACGCACATGAACTTATTACCAATTACCTCCATACGCAACCACCTCACGAACCATCCCCATGTCTGGAAACTCTCTTCCCCGACTAATGCAAAAGCCAGAGAAAGCAACTGGTTCTCAGCATCGTAACCGCACGTTATTAGCAATCTCCCTTGATACCTACCAGAAAAGAAGCATGCATCAATACTAATGATTGGCCTGAGATGAGGCACTGCAGCAATGCACGGACCGTAAGCCCACACAGCTTCCTTAAACAACCTTTCTGTTGGATCTCTCGTGGGTTCGTGCGCAACTCCATATTTTGTTCCTGGATTATCTCTTTTAATTGCTTCCAACAGTGGAGTGAGAAGGTTGTAAGATTTTTCCCAACTACCGAATAGTTGTGCGATTGCCAGCTCTCGGCCACGCCACAACTTGTTATATTTGGGAGTGATTCCCTTGTAGACTTTACGGACTAGCCCTTTAACGCTTTTAATGGTTAAGGCATCATTTTCTCTAATATCTTCTCATATAACATCGGCGATCATTTATGCATTTAATTGTGCATGATCAGTACGAGAAGCATCGGCATGGCATGTATGTGGCCCTGAAATTGTTCTAATTTCTCACTTAGATGAAAATAATCCCGACTTGGCATACAAACGCCACGTACACCTGGTGTCTTTGCATTTGACTACCATACCAGTTCTATTGCTCCCGTAATTTTTACTTCAATATTCTTTCTGATGTGATAATCATTTATTTTCAATCGTAGAGCCTCTTTTGAAGAGAACTCATTACCTACAGCAAGTGTATCATGGCAATGTTGGGGCCTACTGAAGAAGTTGACATCTGCGGGTTGAAATGCTGAGGTGTCATTGAAGCTTGCCACAGGGTGACTTACACCACGGTAAGATATGGGAAAATGTTCAGCCTGAATGCGTGGTGTTTGGTGTGATTGTGTCGAGGTATCATCCCGGACATCCCCTTCTGAATCATTTTCATCATCCCAGTCAGCGTCATCCTCACATGAGTCAGCGTCGTCTTCGTCATCACTTTGCGGCACATCATCAAAATCAGTATTAGGATCAGCTACCTCCGGTGGATCGATCCATGGGCTATTCTGATTATTGTATTCTGTCTGAACAGACGGTGACAACTCGTTCACATTAGGATAAGGATGCAGATAAAGGTCTTGCCTCGGTGTTTGTTGTATCGAATAGGATTCGAAGAAACTGGGACCCGCATAGTTACCACTATATTGGGCATGTCGAGGTTCTGGTTGTGTTTCCGGTACCATACTATCAACGAATAACTGCGGTTCTATTTCACCGATGATTGGATCCAACTCAATGTATAAATCGAGAAAAGTATACTGGGTTTGGGCACGCATACTTTGCATATAAATACCTCTCCAACTCTGTTCGCACACGATTTCAATTTTCTCATAATAACGTCGGGCTGTTGTACCAATATTAACCCGTGCATGTGCTTTTAGGTTATACTCATTCTCGGAATATCCAAGTTGACGATAAATTTCACCTTTCACATCATACCAACCGTATTCATCAGTCACACTCAATGAGAATCGAGAACTAATACTATACTCCACTCCTTTACGACCGTGTCGTATTTCACCACCAAAATAAATACTCAGCATTAACATGATTAATTATTTTTATAAATTAACCTACAAAACAATGAATAAATAACATATTATTATTATTACAATAATAAAAATTAATATTAATTAAATTATTTTACAATAGATAAAATGACGCAGCTTAAAATATAATTAATAAGTTAACGATTTAAAATTCAACTTTGTTATTGAAAATAATTACCTTAACTCCTTCTATCTGTTTGGAGCTTCTTTTTTCTCTATGGCAGATTAACTTCTGTCTTTATCGGTCTCTATTATGTTTCTCTTGAAAAATTTTCTGTCTCTGTTTTCTCTCTCTCTGACTCTCTCTGACAGACTAAATATGAATTAATATTAATATTTTGGGATAGGTCCTCCCTTCCCGTTTTCTATTAACGACTAATCAAAATGCATTTTGGAATGGAGTAATCTGTCCCGTCCATGGGACGGATTAACACCGCCCGTTCTACTCATATTTCGATAAAAATTAAAATCAGTATCGTATTCCGATATTTTATTTATTTAATTTCTATTATTAAAAAAATCGGGAATTCCTCTGCCCCGCACCAACACGAATTCCCAAGCAAGCAAGAAATAAAATACCTCCTCTCCGCCTCTGATCACCGGTGCTCCGTCGACAAACTCATTAAACCGACGCCATAGAAGGTGTCGCATTGAGATACTCTTTCGTTTGACATCTCTTTGATAGGTATTCCTCTCATTTCTTTCTCTTCGTTAATCTCCATCATCTACTGACATATATTGAAATATTTCTGAAATTTGTAGGTTTATTTGGGCTTTTGTTTTTTCCGGTGCAATTCAGTTTCTCCAATTCATCTCTCTTTACCAAGTTGCTACAACTGCACGAGAAGCAGGAACTTGATGGTACAATTGAATGGTACTTTGAAGGTAAACTGAAATTCCAGTGGTACTTTGCTTGAACTGGAGATTAAGTAATTGAATGGTACTTTGTTTCAATTGTTAAATTTATATATGAGCAGCTGCTTTTTTTTGTGAAATTTCAATGGTTCTACTTCTACTAAAAGTTATGATGAATTAATATTTTGGTAAACTTCTGTCAATTTGTGCAAGTTTAAATTTGGATTATTTTCTTGTTCCTGGATTAATAATTTGTTTTTAGTTTCAGTAGAGAAACTTTGCTGGTTCTGTTATGCTGGATTTATTTTTTCTAAAAATCTGATATCCGACAAGAGTCTAAATGTAAGGTATATATCTCTCCCCAGAACCTTTTCTAATAAGCAAAGTACCTAAGGTTCTGAAATCTGAATTTGGGGTTCTTTGCCCCAATTTATCACCAGAAGGTCCCTCAGGCACAATGGTCCCAACCATTACCAAAAAAGGGAGAATTTAGAGGAGCAATTGTAATTCTGATAATGATAAATTGAGGTGCCATTTTCTTCTCTAGGTTCATTTCATCAAGGGAACTACAACTTCCAACTCAAATAGCGATCAAGTTCTCGAGATAATACCTTGTAGCTGAAACTGTGGAAATTTAAACGGTGGTTGCAACTCAACTTGTAGGGGCTCAAGGAAGATGGATTTTCAGAAGAAAATGAGGGGATTTTACATGCATAGTGTGGTCAGCTCCCTGTCATTTCTCTCCTAATATTATTGCTCAAGTTACTAACTATTGTTCACAATTTAAAAAATAAAAAACAGAGACTGAATCTGTTTTCATAAAAGACTGTGAGAAGTTGAAGAAGAAAAAGAGATTTTTCATGTAATACTGGAAAGAAGGAGGGTAAAGAGAGATTTTACTTACATTTGTTTATTTTAAGCGAGGGATAGAGTGACCTGATGGGGAAAATGTAGAAGTTCAGTGACTTAAAGCCATAAAATAAGAGCTGAGCCACTAATTCATGGCATAAGGTTGCTAAGGTATAACTTTGTGATATCCAAATGAAGTTTTACCAACTTGCAATGTCATGCTTCATGACTTCTTGGGGTATTTTACCAAACAGTTCATGTGCAAAATATGCAAAATATGCATAGTTCTAAGCAATTATCACTAGGGGTGTTCATCGGTTCGGTTCGGTTGAAACCGAACCGAACTTGGCAAACCAAAGTTATAATTCAGTTTTAAAAATAAAACCGAACCGAATTAGCATTGCAACCGAACCGAATCGAACCAAACCGAAGTTTTATTTCAGTTTGTTCGGTTCAAACCGAAATATATTAATTTTTTTATTTAAAACAATTGATTTATAATAAACCGAAGTATATTAAGAAATAAATCGGAGTATTAATAAATAAATCGGGGTGGTTCGGATCAAATTATATTATATGAAAGCTCGGTCGGTTCAGTTATTTCGGTTTTGAAAATTTTCAAACCAAACCGAACCGAAATTATAATTCGGTTTTGAAAAGCCAACCGAACCGATCCAATAAACCGAAATAACCGAACCATTTAAACCGAACTAATTCGGTTCGGTCAAAAATCGATTAAACCGAACCGTTTGAACACCCCTAATTATCACCCACCTCTTTGATCTCTGCAAGTATCTTGTATGAATTCAGTATGGCATCTGATAAGTTTTGTATTGACATGTTGGTACCATACTGGTACTTGGAGATTGCTATCAGGGGTGTTGGGTCAGGTCAAAATTTTGGGTTTGGGTCAGTTCAAGTTATGTTTGTTTTGGTCTCGGGTCATATGGGTTTAGGCCATTTGGGATTTCAATTCCTGTTTTTTTTTTAGGCTGGTAGGGTGGTCATAATAGAGACTCAGGTTGTTTTGGGCTATCACGCTAAAATAATTACTTATGGAGTAGGGCCAAAACGGGATGAGAGCCCCAATTGAGGTGGTCAGCTATGGGGTTATGCAGGTTCATTGTTTGGATTCTAGTCCATTTGGATTTTGGGTTTTCTCGAGACAGCCAGCTTGGGCTTTGGTCTTGTTGGGTTTGGTTAGTTCAGATTGTGGTTTATCACAACCACATCAAGCTGGGTTTAAGTTCATAGGCTTTTCAATAAAATTGAGCTGGGTTGGGTAAGATTTGCCTACCTTGACAGTAACATAGTTATACTGAACCTGGACCGAAAAAGGCTGTTAACTCACATCCACACCCTGCCTTACTGCTATGGTTGTGGTTGACCTGGCACGGGCACACTCCACATGTCGGATTGGTAAACTTCTTGAGCTCTTCATTGCTCAGTACAAGTTCAATTAAATTTCTTTTTTTCTTTTTAAATTTTCTCACTCTTATATCATACACTGTACAGACTTTACCAGAGAGAGTTACAGCATGCTTCACTGGTCTAATTGGCAAACTTCTTGAGCTCAAAAGGCAGAGTGGTGGTTCATGGCATGTCGAGCTTATCAGGTCGGGTGATAGACTGTTACTTCAATCTGGCTGGAGCAATTTTGCTAGTGCTAATAATGTATTACAGAACGACCTTCTCCTTTTCAAGTTCATTGGTGATTCCAGATTTGAAGTGCAAATCTTTGACCAAATGGGGTGGGTAAAGAGGAATGATCCCATGCAGTTTGTGAGGAGAACCAAAACTAGTAATTTGGAACTAGACAAATATGATGTTGAAGGTCCACATGAAGTTGAAGTTCATACAGTCAAGTTGTCATGTGCTTCTCGCAGTATTACAACTGAAGAAGAGCGATATAATGGAACTGATAAGACGGGTGTAACCAAGGCCCCTCCTATAATGAGTAAGCACTTTGCTTTACAAAATGGAGAGGGTGGTTTTTGTAAGTGAATGAAGAAGAAAAGGTGATGAAGCAGAATCTGTTTTGTGCATGGTGAATTGTACCGATTTGGATATGAAACAAAGATGAGTCCTACAGATGAGTAAAGTAAAAATTCAAGTATGGCGAACCCTCTTTGATAAGATCGCTGAATTAAGTATGCACTTTGTCTTACAATGTTTTCTTAATACAGGGAAGTGCTTGGCACCTGGTGACAAATCATTCTATATGCCAAGATGCAGAGTAATGGGTGCAGAACAAAAGAAGAGATTTCATCAAATGGCAAGTGAAGTTCAAATCGGGAATCCTTCCTTTGTTAAAGTTCTGAGAAAATGCAGTCTCAGCGTATCCGGCATTGTAAGTTAATGTGACTTCTTACTTGTTCATTTTGATAAGAATGAAGCAGTGATATCAAGTGATGTTAGTTGAAAATCCTTTGATATTTAAGAATACATGAACATGAAATTGAATAAAAAACTTGGTACACATTACCATATAGTTCCATGGGACAGGGCTTTTAATGGTTTACCGTTTACTGTACCTACGACTAACCCATTAAATTTGAACTGGATCCGAATTTCCTGACCCTTTCGCGAATCAGATTGGATTAGATACATTAAGTTGTTTTTTTTTGGGTTAATGTTTAAAGCTAAACCTGTGAATTATTACCACTATTGTTCATGACAAATATACACGGAAGTTGTAAATTATTTGTACTCAAAAGTTAAGACTAAAGAAATTCGACTAGTGGTCAATATCAACTTGACCCAAATATTAGCCCCCAGCAAGCAATAGACATAACATATGTGCCGAACTTTTTGTTGTGATTCTTCTAAAATAAAATTAGCTTTGAACAAAAAACTTAGTTGTGTTTTCTTTTCTGAGTAGGAATTATCCCGTAAATTTTGTGCTGAGCATCTTCCGAAAGTAACACAGGATGTCATTTTTTGTTTGCCTAATAACGAGAAGATATGGTCTGTGAAGTACTACTACAGGAGAGGTCATCAAACTTTTGAATGCACTCCGTGGGCAAAGTTTGTGCAGGAAACCAAGTTGCAAGAAGGTGACATCTGCTTATTTGAACTTGTCAAGGCTGCAAAGCAAATTACCTTTATTGTTCATGTTTCTAGAGCAACAAAAACCAGTAGTTTGGAACTAGACAATTATGATGTTGAAGGTCCACATGAAGTTGAAGTTCATACAACCAAATTGTTACGTGCTTCGCACAGTATTACAACTGAAGAAGAGGGATATAATGGAACTGATAAGACGGGTTTAACCAAGGCCCCTCCTATAATGAGTAAGTACTTTGCTTTACAAAATGGAGAGGGTGGTTTTTGTGAGTGAATGAAGAAGAGAAGGTGATGAAGCAGAATCTGTTTTGTTCATGGTAAATTGTAGCGATTTGGATATGAAACAAAGATGAGTCCTACAGATGAGTAAAGTAAAAATCCAAGTATGGTGAACCCTCTTTGATAAGATCGCTGAATTAAGTATGCACTTTGTCTTACAATGTTTTCTTAAATGAATACAGGTAAGTGCTTGGCTCCTGGTGACAAATCATTCTTTATGCCAAGATGCATGGTAATGGGTGAAGAACAAAAGAAGAGATTTCATCAACTGGCAAGTGAAGTTCAAATCGGGAATCCTTCCTTTGTTAAAGTTCTGAGAAAATCTAGCCTCAGCGTAACCGGCATTGTAAGTTAATGTGACTTCTTACTTGTTCATTTTGATAAGAATGAAGCAGTGATATCAAGTGATGTTAGTTGAAAAGCCTTTGATATTTAAGAATACATGAACATGAAATTGAATAAAAAAACTTGGTACACATTACCATATAGTTCCATGGGATAGGGCTTTTAATGGTTTACTGCTTACTGCACCTAAGACCAACCCATTAAATTTGAATTGGATCCAAATGTCCTGACCCTTTCGCGAATCAGATTGGATTAGATACATTAAGTTCTTTTTTGTTGGGTTAATGTACAAAGCTAAACCTGTGAATAATTACCACTATTGTTCATGAGAAATATATAACAAAAGTAGTAAATTATTTGTACTCAAAAAGTGAAGACTAAAGAAATTCGACTAGTGGTCAATAGCAATATGACCCAAATATTAGCCCCCTGCAAGCAATAGACATAACATATGTGCTGAACTTTTTGTTGTGATTTTTCTAAAATAAAATTAGTTTCGGACAAAAAATTTAGTTGTTTTTTCCTTTTCTGAGTAGGAATTATCCTGTAAGTTTTGTGCTGAGCATCTTCCTAAAGAAACACGGAATGTCATGCTTTGTTTGCCTAATAAGGAGAAGACATGGTCAGTGAAGTACTACCACAGGAGAGGCCATCAAACTTTTAAGTGCAATCCATGGGCAAAGTTTGTACAGGAAACCAAGTTGCAGGAAGGTGACATGTGCTTATTTGAACTTGTCAAAGCTGCAAAGCAAATTACCTTTATTGTTCATGTTTCTAGAGCAACTTGAGGTCACCTTATGTTAGATATTTGTAGTATTTTAGTGTTTTGACATGATCTTGACTTAGATAGTAGAACTAACTTATCTTGGCTTTTGAAGTAGTTAGTGTATGTTATCTTTGGTTTTAGATCTGTTTGTTAAGCAGTAGCCGTAGACATATGTGATTTGTATATTAAAATGTAAAAATGTTTCTTTGCTCAGTTTATTGTATATGAATTGGTGTTCCTCTTTTAGGTTGACTATATATGGAGTATGATGGTAGAGTGAGAGCTCCTACTCCCGTTGGAATTGAAGATGAAACAGGAACTTCAATTAGTGGTTATCAATATATTGCAATGGATGATGGCTTATTGATTAAACGAGTCCAATTTCAAATTTGGCAATCACAAGAAATAAGTTAATTCAGATTCAGACTAGGAAACACAATCTTTTGACATATGTCAATCCATCCATAATCATTTTTCACACTAAATCTTGTCTAACAGCACACACCGGTGGATGCCTTTCCATTTTTTTAAATCTCCCAAAAACTTTCCCATTTTTCTTTTATTTACCATTAATAAAAGTTTGGGAAAGCTAAACAAGTCTTTTTCGTCCATTTCTCCTCCCAAACAAATCTAAACAAGTCTAAAATAAAACATGTTGTGGTAAAAGAAAAAAAATCTCAACATAAAACAATCTGAAACATATGCCTGGATATGAGGGTTATATTAGTATGAAATCAACCAAAATGTAAGACAGCCTTCGACCTTGATATTATGAAATATTGAATTGGGAAAGCAGCACTGACCTCTATTTAAAATTTTGATTAATGTTTTGAAGTTTAGAGAAGAAGAAAGAAACAAAAGAGGAGAGAAATCGCTGATTCTATTCAAGGGGCCAGCTCCAAAAATTTTATAATACAATTTAACTTAGAAGGCCACAAAATATTCTAAGATACATTTCATTAAAATGCAGCCCCTATAATAATAAACAGTCCAAAACATATTAAATAGCTATTCTGCCAACAGAATTATATGATCATTTCTGCATTTACTATATCTTCAATTCTTATACTAATGTGCCGTGTAAATAAGAACAGCACGAAAAATACATATTCTTCTTCTACAATACAAGACATAGTGAAGATTAATTAATTACTGCCCCTATTTATATATACCTTCCTGTAGTGAAAACGGGAAAGGTGAAATGAAAGGATGACCATATATATATATGACTAATTAATCCTTATAATATTTATAGAGGTACAGAACAAGAACATAAAATATATATATATGACTAATTAATCCTTATAATATTTATAGAGGTACAGAACAAGAACATAAAATATATATATGCATGTACATATCTCTTATACTTCTAGATTTTACAAAGACACAAGCACATGAAACGAACAAAAAGAGAACTACATACGTTCCTCATGAGACGGAGCCGAACCAACTTTCATTTGCAAAAACCGTCGCCTACTGAGTACACCTCCTGCATTCTCTGTCATTTTTGCCAGATGCATCATACGCCGTTTTGACGACTCGGAAACAGTCAGTTCGGCATTGTTTTGATTCTTACTTACCATCAATTCCTCTTGCGGTGCAAAACTTCCCTTTTGCTCTCCGCTTAGTTCGATCTGCTGTTGTGACTCGTCCTGTCTAATGGAAGTTGCTTTTTTCAATGCCTTTACAACTTGACCCATAGTCGGACGGTCTCGTGCCTGCTTGGCTAGACAGCTATCTGCCAACCTGGCAATCTGATGTGCTGCTCGCAACTCGTACCGGCCTTCCAATCGTGGATCCATTATTTTTCTGAATTGCTTGGTTTTGACAGGGTATTGTTTGACCCATTCCAGGAGTTTCTGTTCATTTTTTGGGCGGTTTCGGTCCAAAGATCGCCTTCCGGTGAGTATCTCATATAGTACCACGCCAAAGCTAAACACATCACTTTTTGTGGTTAGGTGGCCGGTTTCTATGTAGTCTGGTGCCGCATAGCCATTTGTACCCAAAATCTTTGGTAAAAAGAGAAAGATAAGTGTTAGTAGTTACAAATGATAGATTCTATAGTCGAAATCAGGTACAGGGACAAAAAAAAAATTTATGACTACATATTATGAACATTCTTCAAATGTAATGTTATTTAACATGTAAATAGACATCAGTATTTTTTGTCAAGACTGCTATCACACCTGCTTGTTACCTATGCATCCACTGGTTAGTATAGGTATTTATCTTAATCAACTAATTGTGCCTCTCAAATATATAGATGGCTTTACTGAAGGAAAAAATGAGGTACTGTATATAGACATACAGCAGTGGACACATGAGTGTTGCCAAATGTGGGCCCCTCTCTTGCTAGCCCGAAATCTGACAATTTCGGCCTGTACTGTTCATCCAATAACACATTAGATGCTTTAAAATCACGGTATATCACCTACAAAAAAAGAACAAAAAAGACTCACTAGAATGGCTAATGAACAAAAGCATGTACCAGCAAATGATACTAACACGGAGTTTGAAAATACAAACCGGAATTTCCAAGCCTTCATGTAAATATAACAAGCCTTGGGCAGCACCTAATGCAATTTTTAATCTTATATCCCACAGGAGCAAAGGAGAGTCCTTGTTGAACAAATGGTGATCTAGGGTTTTGTTAGGCATGAACTCATACACTAACAGCCGCTGGGGCCCACGCTCTGCATCCACCGCACAGTATCCAATGAACTTTACAAGATTTGGATGGTTAACTATGCATAGCAACTGTACTTCCATCAACCATTGCTTGTGACCCTTTATTTTGAAAATTATAGAGAACTCATTTACAAAGTGTGAATAAAAAAAACGCTATAAATAAACTGAAATCACATTCTCAAAAAACAATCCCTCTCTGACTTGTATATTAGATATAATACCCACTCTATAAATAAATACTTTCCCTAGTGATATAGAAATATTAAGTGCATTTCAACAACAAAAACAACAAGAATAAAAAGATCTGTAATAACAATTATTATTTTATAAATTTTTCTGTACTATTACAATTGTTAAAATTATTGTTGCTTGTGCTTCTATGAGTATATCGTTGTTACCATTACTAAAACAGCAACAACATAATAAAACCGAAAGAATTATAACAACATTGTATTTGTTTTTCATCCATTTGAAAGTTCACTGTTCTTCATAAGCCATCAATTACATGGGCAGCTCTTGAAAATGGGAATTGAAAACAAACAATAATTAAGAAAATTAAATGTGCATTTGAAGAAAATAAATACCTGCAAAGCATTAGGTTTAAGCCTCTTTACCGCAACAACCATACTTCCATCATCCCCATTTCCATCCTTACCCTTTAGAATCCCCTTATATACAATTCCAGATCCTCCTTCTCCAAGCTTCAATGCTCTGTAGAAATTCTTTGTGGCATCTTTCAAATCCTTGTAATCAAATACTCTGAAATTGTGGACCCTTTCTTCATACAAATCTGATAAACACCTCAATGGTGTAGCAACGGGATCAACTGATTTCATGGTTCTGGTAATGTGATTTGAATTGTCAGAAGTGTAGTTTGAATTGGTCGAACTTGAATCGAACGAATTGGGATGAGACAGTACTGATTTTCTTTGGCTTTTGTGCCGGTGCTTCTCTTTGAAATAGCAGAAACACTCCATTATTTTATGGTACAGCTTAACAATTTTGCTGTTTTAAAAGACAAAAAGGTTCTTGTTATTTGAGAGAGAAGGATAGAGAGAGAGAGAGAGAGAGACAGGTTGCTATAAAACAAGGGGACAAGAGGGTCAAGGAGCTCAAAGCTGGGAATTAAATGGATAGAAAACGGATACTAATAAACAAAGTCAAAGAGATCAAAGCTGGAAATTAAATGACAGGAATAATAAAGCAACTGATGCAGAGCCAGTAAGAAAGCAGAATCATGTTCTCAAGTTTCTGTTGATCAAGGTAGAGCCTAGAGGGAGAGAGAGAGAATTTCATTTTCTTTCTTTTTTAAATATGAGAAAATTGTACTGTTAAAGAAGCAGTTTATGACTCCTTCAAAAAATGTAAAGTAGTTCTGACAAGGTAAATCAAATCACCTAAAAAATGTCAAGGGCTCGTTAAGTGAACGAGAAAAATATATATCGGAGATTGGTAAGGAGTGAGGGAGAGAGTCAGATCAAGTCTCTTTGGCGTTTTTCTTTTCTTTTCTTTTCTTTTCTTTTTCTTTTTACTTCTTCAATGGCACTTTTGTGCAAGAATTCAGAAAGAAAAAAAGAGAGATTTCACTTATTTCTCTTTCTCATCATGACTTTGCAATGCTGTTTTTCTTATTTTGAATATCATATAACAATCCTACTAAATCCAGTATTGCAAATAATTCCTGGTACCAGAAACCATCATTTAGACCTTTGGATGTTAAGAAACAATAAAAAAAAAACACCAATGAACTGTTACCATAATAACTTAAAATAAACATAGCTAAGACTTCTTAGCATAATATGTGTATTTTTTTTTTGTTAGCATGTATTAGTACTTAATATTGCAATATGTTATTATTTCGAATAATCCAGAATTAGCACTCAATACAATAAGTTTACTTGTACCATGTGGAACACAAATCGAATTTTTTTTAGGAAGCGTCTAATTATCTACAGATATTTGTCCACCATTTGTTCACAGAAAAACTATTATTTAACTTGCGTTAATCCTGTAAAATTACTAATTCAATGTTGTAACTTGTATAACAAATATTACAAAAAAAACAAACTTTAAGTTTCTAACATTCAGCGGGACCACTTTGTGTACTTGTAACTTGCACAACTTGCCAAAACTAATTGTACTTGATGCGAGGCCACTTGATGTACTTCTCTAACTTACTGTTAATGACAGTTTTAAAACCTTCTAGAACATTTTAAAATTGAGTCACTTATCAAACTTGCAGTTTTTTCAAAATAATTCCGAAAATTATACAAAATTATTTTTTTTGAAAAAAAATTCATAATTTTTTTCTTCAATTATTAATATTTATATATGCATCTATATTCTATAAATTAAAACTACACATACTGTAAAACATAAAGATGCAAACTATAGAACTTCAATACTGTAAAATTTTCA
>CAXKVR010000152.1:0-18437 GCA_964058845.1 Carex sylvatica
AGAGAAAGAGCTACATGCTGTCGGACGTTGACAGTGCATTTCTCTTAATTTTTTGCGTTCTTTAATCGATCAATGGGCCAAAACCCCATAACAGTTGAGATTTTCCAAAAAGTCACGTAAGTATGAGATATCACAGAGGATGCGAATTGAATTTTAATTGGGCCATCTATTATTTAATATACAAAATTTGATATACAATGGGTTATTTCTTTGAATTGGGCTATTCAAACATATTTGAGTTATTCACGTAAGATAATATCAATTTTTAGAGTAAAATAAAGTCTCAAAATTCAGTCTTTGTAAATTAATTTTGGACTGCACTACAATAAATCCGCCCCTACTCATATGTCTGTATTGATTTATATGTGCTATAATGTTATAGATCTAAACATATTTTATATAATTGGGCGCCGGCTAGTAAGTGTAGATATCTTGTATTTATTTATATGTGCAACAAAAGATCCTGTAGATTTTATGTAATAGGCCGCCAGAATGCTAACACGGTATTCGGTGGGGTCCGTCTTGACTAAAGACAACAGTACCTAGAGTGGGAAAAATGGCACGCCGGAGCCGGTTCTGTCACGGAACGGCATGACTCTGGCACGGCACGACACGGATGTTAGATACGTGTCGTGCCTCACATGTCGCATGCCGTGACCATTCGCGTGCCGTGACCAATTGTTAGCAAAGAAGATACGGCACGGCACGGCACGGAAATTACATTCGTCACGGCACGGCACGGAACACGGCACGGAACACGGCACGGCACGACTTGGTCACGGCACGCAAGTCACAGCGTGCCGTAACCATTCACGTGCCGTGACCACCCCTCATAATTTTGGTCACGGCACGGCATGTGATCAAAGTCACAGCGTGTTAATCACGGCACGGCACGGCACGTTTTTTCCACACTAACAGTACCATTCCTCAAAAGTATTATTCGAAACTAGGCTTGATAATTAAATAGCTGGTGAATAAACGGGCTGAATTTGGACGATATTTAGACGGCCCGGCCCGTTAAGAAGCTGAAACTCTAAACCAGTTAGTTTGTCTTAGCCCAGACGGATCCTCTCTCTACTCTCTTCGCCGAAATAAATCAGCTGTTATTCTCAAGGAATCGATCTGAACCATTCAAACTTTTTCATGTGCGAATCTCAAAGAAGTAAGCTTTTCATGTAAGAATCTCAACAAAGACGTTGGGATCGGAATAACAAGAGCTCCTTGAGAATAACAGAAGATTTATTTCCCTTTTCGCCACTTCTGAGGCTCCCTCCCTATTCTGCATGTTTGGCAAAAAATTTCCATTTTTTTCCGTTGTTGGTTGGACTGGATCATACTTCTGGGCCATGATCGAAATTTTAGAATTTTTAGAATCACAATTAATTTTTCAAGTTGCATAATGCATAAGCACAATAAAGAATTTCATACACTGAACTGATGTTTTGCAACTCATCAGCATTATAAATTGGGTAGCTTACTGAAGTTTGGTCTTCATTTAGAGGATTAATGGTAGTACTGGCCTTGTAATCCTCAACAGAGCACAAAGCATTTTTTTTGTTTTCTTTGATTCACGTTTCCAAAAGGCCACCTATATAGGGCTGAAAACGGAGCCGGATAATCCGCTTCGAATCCGATCCGTATCCGCTTAATATCCGGATTCGGATTAAACGGATTTGGATATTTTCGGATACGGATTCGGATAATATTCTAATTCATTGAACCGGAACCAGATTCGAATACGGATCATAATCTGTAAACGGAACCAGATTCGAATACGGATCATAATCTGTAAACGGACCGGATATCCAGTACTATCCGGGATTGAAACAGAGCGGGTTTCTCCAAATGGTGATCTTTTAACTTTTTTGAATCCATCTAGCTCTTCAGGTGGGTTGAAAACTTGAAATGACCAGCTCAGCATCTCTTCACGTGGGATGAAAAAGAAGTAAAGCTTGGTATATAAATGCCTCACATTGAATTTGATTTTTGTTGTGGGACTAACTTCTTCTCTTGACCGGAGCAATTTTTTTATTCTTTCACTGTTTCAAAAGAATGATAATACTCGAGGTATACGACCTCTAGAATCAAAGCAAAAGTAAAATTTCTCATATTCAAAGGTCAAAATAAGAGAAGCACACCTTGACATAAATCCATCAATCAACAATTTAGAAATTCATGAGAAGACTAGCATCATTTTGGTTCATATCGACAATAATTCACAGACAATAGCCTTGCCTCTCGACTAATCAATCAAACCAGGCATGAATAGGAAAGCAAACAAAATTAATAATTCACAGGTTAAGCTAATTTGGGGTGAAATCATGTCTTCATAAAAACTAGTGAAATTTATGGCTATTAATGGATATCCTCTATCTCAAAACTATATCCAAATGTACATCAAGGGATTCATGAAAGGAGCTCAACATTACAAAACAAATGGCTATGTAAAGAAAAACGTTGGTAATTCCAAGATGTTCTTCTTGGTACTGTAATCAAACTGTTGTTACTAAATATTTTACCCTATGTCTGACCAGTATATTAAATTCTGATAAATGTTTTTTCTTTTCCTTTAAGTCTTATTTAAGGCTTGATATCACAAATATCAATTACCCTTAAGACTATACTGCATCTTTATTTTTATCTTAAGCATCGGAACAACAAACACAAAAAATGGGCTACCAAAGGCTCTTGTAACAGAAGTTCTGCTTATATATGAAGTAGTGTATACCCGCTTTCTGATAGTTTAACATGATAGATAAGTCCTCTAATTTATAGTTAGCATTTGATTTCTTCAGACCAGTGCAAATATGTACCAAGGATAGAATTAGTTTCTCAAAACTACAAAGACATGCATTCACTGATATAGGCAATTATTTGAAAGTATCCCACAAAAGCTCAATTGAGCAATTAAGCATTCAATTACACCAAATGGAGTGCTACATTGACAGAACATATGTAGATTTGGATCAATAGGTCAATATCACCTCAACGGTGCAAGTTAATAGACTGAACTTATATATAAAGAAATGAGAATTCAAGATTAACAATCAATTCCAATTTTCCAGATAGCTCTCTTCAGAAGAAAAATATGTTTCATCTCATTAGTTGTAGCACTCCAAAAAGTTAATTTATTAACCTTCTAATTTTGACCGATTGACTTTGTACTAAACTAATTCGAATATTTAAACATTTCACATGTAGACGCATCACACGTAAGATAGGTGGATTTCAACGGTTCGGATTCGTCATTTGAAATCAACTTGATGAGTTTTGGAGTTAAGCTCACCAAATACTTTGGTGAGCTTAAGAACACCCTAGTTCTAGTCTAAAGCATAAGTTATTTTCTATGATTTAATTATTCAAAAATAGGCCGAACATCAAAATAAGAGTCTTATAAATTATACTCTAATAGACTATGCTCAAGGTAAAATTTAATATTTTAATAGTTTGAATTATTTTTTATTTATTTTTTATCTTGACATATCGTTTCTAAAAATTTGAGTTTTCACTGATTCATCCGATTTCTACTAATTCTCTCGATTCCAATTTCATAATTAACACTTAAGTCATTCCAGAAAATAAAACAAAATGATATTGATAAAAACTTAAGTCATTCCAAAAAACAAAACAAAAAAATGCACTTGATAAAAACTTTTGACCGTTAATTTCTTATCTATGGTTGAAATTTAACTAGAGAGTTATCCGACATTTTTAAAAATACCCAAAAATAAAAATAAATTATTAAGAATAACCACGGTTTGGCATTTTTAAAATTTTATCCAAACCGTGGTTATTCTTAATAATTTATTTTTATTTTTGGGTATTTTTAAAAATGTTGGGAGAGTTATTGTTCATTCTTTCAAAAATTCGAGTATTTTTCTAAACAATAAAAAATTCTTATAATTCTTATTTATATTAAAGATACCAGTATAATCAGGGACGAATTCACCTATAATAAATTAGGGGTAATTGACACTCTATTCATTTTCAATTATTTTTTATTTATATATTATTTTTAATATAGTTTAAACTAAAATATTATGAATAGTGTGAAATTGACTCTCACTTGTAGTAGAAAAATTTAATATACTTAACTTTCATTCACATTAATTTGATTTTCATAATTTGAAAGTCTGACTCTGCTCCTGAGTATATTTGCGTATGTTTTAGATGATCTTCTCAAAAGTTAAACCTATATTACTACGAAAAGATGAAGCATGTGTCACTACACTAAATTTACAGTTTTTTAATTTTCCATAAATTTTGACAAAAGAATACAAAAATAAAAACGACCACCACTGAAATCTTCACCCTTAACTATATTTTTGACATAAATATAAAAAAATCACATAGAAAATGAGACCACCCTGAAATTATATTCTTAAAATAAAAAACACTAAAATTTAAAACCCTCGCTCATGGATGGTTGGATGCTATATTAAAAGTAAGGATCTAAATAAAAATATCATAAATTATTAAATTGTCGACATGTCCGTGTCGGATCAGCTTTAATTCTGCATCATTGTTGCTAAAATTCCAGTTCACTGGGGAGTGGGGCCCGCTAATTTATGAGTAGAAATTAAGATCAAATATATTTGTTGGTTGCTGTCATGATTCGTTACACAAAGTGATATTTTGGAAACACTCAAGATTAAATGTTTCAAGTCGGCACACGTAAAAAAGACGGTGATAGCTTGAAAGTTTTTTTTTTTTGGTAATTAGGTCAAAAGGGTTGTGGCAGAATCAACAAAATTTTGTAAATAGATTGGAGAGAGATTCTGAAAGTGCGATTGCTAAAATTTTATGAAAGTGAAGTTTATTTTTCAAAGAAAGGATAGTGAAGTTTATTATTTAAATAAAAAATATATAAAATTGTTAGTTCCATCGTATAAAATTATAAGAGAATAAAATAAAATACAACTAATTAAGAGCATCTATATCTCTGATATTATCAGAGTTTATAATTCAGTTTCAAAAATGTGAAAATATTTTTATTTAGATATTATGTAGGAAAGTTTCTTATTAAGAAACTATTTATAAACTCTACGCGGTACCATATCCATTCAATAACCGCATATCATTATTTTCAACATTGCTTCGTACTACGATTTCATATTTTTGTTTTGAAAGTCCAAAAATCTATCTTAACTCTCAACATGAAATCTATATGAAAATGTACATGCAAATAAAAAAATATTTTTAAAATTCTTTTACTAATTTTCTAAACATACAAAAATTTACTTGATCTCGAGTAGGTTTTGCAGAAAAATAAATAACACCAAAAAATTGTTATGATGTAAACATTAAAACATAGACATATTGTTTGCACCATAGAAATTTGTTGCAAGAATTTTTTTTCCCACCATATCACATTAAAATAAACTCTAATTTTGCAAGTAAATGGTGCAAGCAATATGTCATGTTTACACCATGGTAGTTTTCCGATGTTATCTATTTTTCGAAAACCTATCCATTTCTAGCCAAAAAAAAAATTATTTCTAAATTAAAAAATTATTGTAATCAAGGTAAATAGTTTATTGTAGTCAAGGTAAATAGTTTCCAAAACTAATGATCCATTTGAGAACTCAGGTAGACATGCTGACAATATGTTATCATTTAGATACAATGATTCCAAGGAAGGGTGAGAAAACAATGACATGGGTATTGTACCTGTCAATCTATTTGAACTAAAGTCCAAATATTGGAGTCTTGTAAGGTTTGCTATTGAAGGCGGAATTTCTCCATAGAAATCAGATTGGGAAAGACCAAATTCCAACAAATGTTGATGATTTTCAAATGAATTTGGAAATGGACCAGTCAAATTTGTACCTACAAGGAACATATATTGCAAAAAGCTTTGCTTCGTGAGTTCTGGTAGTTTACCTGACAACATTGAGTTGAATGATAAATCAAGAATTGTAAGATTTGTACAGTAGAATATTTCATCCGGCAAATTTCCTCTTAATCCACAAGAGTTGTGCCTACTTGAGAAACTGCGTCACCCCACTCAGATTCGTTGAGTGAAATGTCAACCCCATCCAACCAAAGAACTTGGAGCTTGGTGAGATTGCTGAGTAAGGTTTTTAGGTTTGTGTCATGAAGATACAAGTTATTAGGGTCGCCATAAATATTATCTGATAAGTCAAGTGAGATGAGGTGTTTGAGGGAAGAAATGCCGATAGGAATTTCACCGGCAAATCCAGAATAGGATAAATCGAGGTGAGTTAAATTACCGAGTTGCTCAAACCCGGTTTGTGGAAGGGTAATATTATCGAAGTGGTTCGAAGAAAGGTCGAGGTACTGAAGAGAGCTGAGATTGAACAAAGCCGGGTTGAGTTCACCTGAGATGGACTTGTGAGCAAGGTAGATTGCAGTCACCATACCAGTTTGATCATTGCATTCGATGCCGTTCCATATGCAACAGTCGGTACTTGAATTCCATGAATGGAGTTGAGTTTTGTTATTGAAACCATGCTTGAATTGAATCAAGGCATCCCGTTGGTGAGAAAGGCATTGTGCTTGTGATAGAGTGGTGGTTTTGATGGATAAGGAGAAGAGAAGAAGTGATATGGAAAGGAGTGCAACAAATGTCATTGCAGGGGACAAAAAGAGTAAACAATACAATTTGGTGTGGTGCTTGATTGAAATAATTGAGTATCTTTTCATATATATATATATAAGCCATGCATAAGAATTTACAAAAAAAAAAAAATAAATAAGAAAGGGAAAAATTAGTCATTATTCCTTTGAATTTTTTTTCAAAAATTGATGCAAAATCAGTGGAAACCGCACCGATAATTTTAGAGATTGTTAAGTGGGAGATGAGAGCAGGAGGAGACGAACGATAACAAAACTCTGTTCATTGACTATTTTACCCCTCAATAAAATATTTATGTTAAATTTAACGGAAGCTGCAGTGATTTACAAAATAATGTGGACCGTTCGATCTGCAAAAATGAACAGTTCTACTGGAAAAAATAGTCCATAAAAAGCATTTGCCTATTATATTTGCCATGCTACACCAAAAATTATAAAATTTCATTTCGAAGCATATTTTAATATGGATATCATGCTGGGCCTTTCAGATTCAATTTGAAATTTGAAAACGAAAATACAAAATATGAGATATGATGATGTATTGGAACCCTTCTCTTTTTAAAAATACATATTTAGTTAGATTTTAAAAATATAATACATATTTACCAAAATTTAAAAAAAATAATTCAAATCTGTAAATTGAGATTCCTTTGCCTCTGGCAGAATTCGTTTATCGTTAGAAATTTATCCTTCGAGTTATTCGTTGACTGACTCTAATTTTTTGATTGACTTAGAAAGGATCAAGTAGCAAGAAAGAAGGCCTACGATGTTGATAGCAACAAATAAATTCTAGTAGCAAGAAAGAAAGCCTATGATGTTGATAGCAACAAATAAATTCATGTGCTTGTATGATCAAAGTTATAGTGGAAATACTTTTTCAATTAGTATAATCTTCTATAGAAGAAGGAAGATTTTGAGTCAAAAAATACGTGTGAATGTTTGATCAAAGTTATAATTAAGTGCAGACATAGGCGGACCCAAGGAGGGCTAGAGGTAGGCCAGTGTCTAGTTTTGGATTCAATTTTTTTTTTAGATTTAGTGGTTTGCTATATTTGTATCTACTTCTGGATTTAATTTACGGTTCAGTAGAATAAAATTATGCAGAAAAAAAAAGTTAGTCCAAACTGATTCGTGTAAAAAAAGAAAGAAAGAAAAAGAAATAGTCCGATTCGCTACGCCACTTAGAAGACTAGTTGATTTGTTAGAAGAAAAAAGAAGTTTGCTACGTACTAAGAAAATAAATATGTGCTGTGACTAGTCACGCTGTTACTTAGATCACATGTCGTGTCATGACTAAATTTGAAAGGATGGTCATAAAACGTGAACGGTCACAATATATAAATCATGCTGTGACAACACACGATGTGTCCAAATGTAAACGGTTACATTTATCATGTTTAACTATTTTTTCATAATTTTGGTTAGTTTATTTTAGATTCATCATTCGATCAAGATCTAACGGTTCTAATTACACGTGACCATGTGTCGTGTCATGATCAAATCTTTTGTGTGACGTGCCTTATTGTGCCAAAATTTTGAAAGATGATCACGTCACGTAACCGGCACACATGTCATGACAGAACCATCTATTGTGCCGTGACATATTCGATCGTGTTGTGATTTTTTTTGGATCCCTATTCACTATTCCGCTTTGATTCACGGGGAGAAAGATGTTACACTTTTATCAATATTTTGTGCCTACTTCTAATGAAATTATGAATCCACTCCTGAACATAAATATTATTCTCATTGATAGAAAGAAAAAAGGAGACTTTGAATCAGCAAAAAATCAAGAAATGCATGTGCTGGTTCGATCAAAGTTATAATTAATTCTAGTCCTCTTTAGGTACAATATAATTGGAGACACTCCTTTCAATTATAGAAAAAATAAGACTTCGGCTCATCCAAAAGGAGAACGTGAACTTATATGACTTTATAGCCCAGTCCTCAAGCCAAGCAAAAATATTAGCAGCGTAGTCTTCTCACGTCAACAAACGAATAATTGAGTTACACAAAACACAAATATAATAGCTAAACCTATATATATAATTGTGTATTTTTCGTCAAAAATAAAATTTAATCAAAAGTTGGATATTTTTTTAATATACATGTTAGCTGAAAATGCGCTAGCAACTTTCTAGAAAATGGTTTCGATCAAAAGTCATTAGTTGAAAATTTTGATTGGAGATTAAGTTTGAAATAAAAGACGTTCCTAGTGTTTGCAATTAGTGGGTCATTCCTGTTAAGATCGGGACCATCCGATTCGAATTCGCAACAATTCATTCTGAAGTGGAACGCGTTAAATTCTTATTACAAAGGTTAAGAGAAAAAATAACTCTTATAAATAAATCAAATATGGTATAATATTCTGAACTTAATTATGAGAAATAATAAATGTATGTATTTTCTTTTTTTACATATTTAACTTGTATTCTCGTTTATCACTTATGACGTCATAAGTACTGGATCAAATTCAATTTAATATCTAATGCCGTATAAATCTAAATTGACGTGCAAATTTCAATGCTAATCGAATAAATGATATCAAATGAAATATTGAACCGAATTTGACTCGATACCCATTAAATCTCTTTACTCCCATCACCACATATCTCATAATTTTATTTTTATTATCTACATTTTTTTTTTAACCCGGGCACAGTGACAGACGTCAAGCAAAAAAACAGCTGTCAAATTCGCTGTTATTTTCAATAAGAGACATTAACCTTTCCTTTTTTTTTTTTGCATTTGTCACCAAATGAAATCGCTGATTTTTCTTCAATAAACGTGTTTTAATTATTTGATTCGATAAATATAATATTTGTACAAATAGAGAGACCACATGAAATAGAAAAGAATTTGATGATAAGTAGAAAAGAAAAATAGAAATTAAGGGTCTCAAAATTGGGTCCACATGAAAGCACCCAACAAGCTCTAATTTATAATCAATATTTTGGAGAGATGCTTTCAATGACACCACATTATTCCAATTCCACCTTCTTTCTGTTTTTTTCTTTAGTCCCTTTTTATGACCTAATTTAATTCTCTTCTTCTCTCTTGGGTTTTGGGTTTGGATCCAATATCCAATTAGTAATTAATATTTATCACCATGGTGGACCCACTAATACCAAACTCACCTACATTTTATCTTTGTTTTAATTTTTTTCTTTCTCTTTCCATTTATGTGTTTATGTGTTTTTATTTGTTACATCACTAGCAAAATAAAGTCTTGATGAATAATTTATGAGCATTTTATTTTATTTGAGAATACGTATGTCATTTTCATTTTCTACCTCGTCTATATTGAAATATTTTAACATTATCTTCATTGACTTGGATATTTGTATAATAATCTTAAACCTTATTATACTTTATTTTTAATAATCCTACTTATAATTATCATCAAATTTACTTGTTATTTCTATACAATGCTTGAAGGTAGTTTCTATGCATACTATATAAAAATCCGAGTAGAACTAGGGTGTTCTTAAGCTCATCAAAGTGTTTGGTAAGCTTAATTAACTCTAAAACCCATCAAATTGTTTTAAGCACATATTAATATGGAGAACAAGATGAATGGTTCGGATCGACGTTTTGGATTTTGAAATTTTAAATTTGGACCGTATGCATATCGGGCCATATGCATATGAATGCACATTAGTCACTATATATATATATGAGTAGAACTAGGGTGTTCTTAAGCTCACCAAAGTATTTGGTGAGCTTAACTCCAAAATTCATCAAATCGGTTTCAAATGACGAATCTGAACCGTTAGAACCCGCCTACCTTACGAGTGATGCGTCTACATCTGAAAATTTTAAACATTCGAATTAATTTAGTATGAAGTCAATTGGTCAAAATTAGAAGGTTAATAAATTAATTTTAGTGCATTCATTTTTTGAATGTTTTTTGACCGCTTGACTCATATTAAATTAATTTGAATGTTTAAAATTTTCACATGTAGACGCATCACTCGTAAGGTAGGCGGATCGATTTCAACGGTTTGGATTCGTCATTTGAAACCGATTTGATAGGTTTTGCAGTTAAGTTCACCAAACACTTTGATGAGCTTAAGAACACCCTAGTTCTACTCTAAAAATCCAAGTGAATTGTAAAAGAATATTTTCTTTCTTTTACAATTCTTTCTGTTAGTTTAGATGATAAATAAATAATTATTTATACATGCTAATGTGCATTGATTTGATACTTAATTGTGATAATTAATAACATTACCATTAATTTTAAAAAGTTATAAAATTGACTAATTAAAATGTTGTAACGGTTAAATAACTAAGTAGAATAACATTCAATCAATATTTTATTTTTAGTTTTCAAAACATTTTGTTCCATCAATATTTATTTTTTAATCGGACTGTTAGAATACCATAAACCAGTGTTATAAATAATGGTATGCGATTATCAGACAGACAGGATATCGCTAAGCGATTAATCAGAAATAATCGGGAATTATTAGTCATAATAAAAAATAATCAGTTTAATTATCGTCAATAACTAATTGAGTGATTAATCGATCTAAACGGATGTTTTTTACAACACTGCCGCAAACCAAGCAACACAACACAATACATAAATTATTTCATACACACTCCTTGAGTCGTCTCTCCCTTTTAACACCCTTTTGTCCTTTACCTTGGAATTTGGTGAATATCTATTGTAGTGCTTACCCTTTAATGCATATTGTACCATATATGAGAAACAATCCGAAATTTTTATTAATACATCCTCAAGAAAAAAAAAATCAAAGTTTTCTTCACCTTTTTTTTTCTTAAAATTGCCCCTACTGCTGTTTTTTTTTTCCGAACAAATAAGATATAGATGTAAGAGGATTAAGTACTGATGAGTAAAATTATTCACTAATTAATTTTTTAATGATGAATATCAACCTCACAAATATATAATCCTCACTAAATGACTAAACAAAACAACAATGCTATATTAGTTCAAGTAAAAAAGAGAGTAAATGATACTCCTTATTTTTTGTAATATTAAAACTCAATTTTAGAATGTTTATTATTGTAAAAGAAAATAAGTATCTGACTATAGACTTTAGGATTTGTGTACTCTAGGTTCCCAAATTGTATTTTCAAATTTTGAAATAAAAAATATGCTTTTGATTGTGTGAGGTTAATCGAATGGTTACAAAAATATAGAATTCATGATATCTTTTTATTCAAAATACATAAAAAAAAAAAAAAAATTGCCAGGAGGTCCATGAAATATAAGTTCCAAAAAATATAATTCATGATGTAAAAAGGTTTTTCTGTAAAGTTCCATCGATCTGTGAGTTTAATTTTTATTTTACACATTTTTTTATGATTTGATACTTTTCGAAAAAAAAGGAAGTATATAATTCTTATCAATTCAATTTGAGAGGAGATAAAAAAATTAGGTGATTTTTCATTATTTTTTTATTTTGATTGGAATGTGTTTTGATTTTCTCAATTTTTGTATTAGTCATTGAACTGAGATTTTTTTTTATCGAATTTGTTATTTTTCTGTTGTTAATTTATCATTTTAACATAGTCGTGCAATAAAATTTATTTTATTTTTTATTTCAATCATATAAATCAGTCTTATTAATTTATCCGGGTTGCTAACTCAATGATATATATAGAGAAAGGAAGTGTATATCTAACAATTTATGTATCTTAGAATTTAGAATACTACTTAATTCATATATTACTACCATTCAAAATAAAAATGGAGATTAATTGATTCCAAAATTTCTATAATTCAGAAGAGTTTTTGCAGTCAATTATTAGAAAAACTATATATAAGTGTGAATTTTCTCCATCCAAAAAGAACTTTTATATTTTAGAAAATGTCTCAAAATCTCATTTCCATCTAATTATACTAGTGTTGTTCAACACTTCAATGATTCATGCCAGCCAGATGTTTTTATTTGCTCTTCAGAACCAAAAAAAATGTTTACTAATATGGTTAATGGATTCACATTGAATGCATCACTGTCAAAACTTAAAAAGAGAGGTATATTAAGTAAAAAAAATATAAAAAAGTTTATTATTATTATATCAGCAAAATATTACAAAAGGAAGACGGAGACTCAAGTCCCAGTGAGCCTTCCAACCGAGTAAAACAAAATTATATTTAAATTAATAAAGTGTTACGCAACTTCCGGGAAATAGACCTTAAAAAAAAAACTTCCGTGAAGTAACACAATATATATATATATATATATATATATATATATATATATATATATATATATATATATATATATATATATATATTCTAGAAGAATATAAGGACTCTATATTCAAGACGTTGATGTCCCATCCAACACATCTAACAATAAAAATAAAGAAGTTAGTGATTAGATGACTGACTAATGTTAGGAATGTGAAAATATTAGAGAAACATCGAATTAAATAAAATAGAAAAATAGAGATTTCTACTCGTCCAGGAGCTATCTACGAAAAATAAACAACATAAATTACTGAACGTGTGAGAACGTGAACGAATTTTCTTATGAACTTGCCGAGTTATATAAATCCATTTTATCTTATCAATATCAATACACAAATTAAATTCATTTTATCCATTCTTCGTTCCATCAACATACGTTGCAAAAAAAAAAAACAAATAATACGGAGTAAGCTACAAAGTTCAATAACCGATTATTTAACGGCGTTTCTTTATAATTGTTTTAATAAAACAACTATTCAAACAAACTGGATTTATCCACACAAATTATTGTTCATTATCCTAGTTTCAAATAATTTCTTTTATCAATGAAATTTGTACTACCCGTCAAATCCGATTATTGAATTTGATATATATATATGTGTGTGGATTAATTAATTGTTGATGCTATTAAGTCAATTATAGAGATGTTGATGCTATTAAGCCCAAACAAATAAAACAAAAGAACTTCAATTTGACATAGAGATGTGGATTAATTTGTTCAAAGGGCCAGAACTTCAATTTGACATATTCTGGATGCAACTTCCGTGATGGTAATCAAACCTATTTCTTCTCTACTCTGCTTCTCTCGAATTCAGATTCAGATAAAGTGAAGCAACTCAATTTTTGAGTTTTAGGTCAGGACCGTCTGATTTGAATCTGCGAGAATCTATTTCTGAGTGAAGTGCACACATCCCGAGTGACGGAATCAAATCGGATGGTCTCAATCCAAAATTCAAAAATTGGGTTACTTTAGGAGATCCGGACCAGCCTCTCTCTCCTTCCTCTTCTCTCCCATGGTAGTGAAAAGAATTATGGCATTCATAAGATCAATAGTTTGCCTGATGATGTTCACACGCATATCCTATATTTTCTTACTACAAAAGAGGCTATGCAGATAGGCATCTTGTCCAAATGACATGGGCTTCTGTGCCGAATCTGAAATTTGTCATTGAAGAGTTGGGGTTGCCAGAGATTATTGATGATGAAATGGCAGTAGAATATATTTGTGAACAAATTCAATCAACTTGTCAAAAATGTGTTCGAGAAACGAGAGACATTATGTGTTAACATATTTCGACTTTGATTGGATTATGAAGTTTATTGGCCTTGTAAATCCTCAACAGAGCACAAATCATTTTTTTTTCTTTGATTCACGTTTCCAAAAGGTTGCCTATAACAATTTAATTTAATTCTCCTTGTAAGCCCCAAAGAAAAGCAAGCCACATTTGATTTGTTAATTCTAGCTAAGTTCGAAAACCCAGTTTAAAGTTCTTTAAAGTTTACAGCTAACTCAAAAGCAATTCTTATGTTCATAGACAGATAATTATCACCTCAACGGTTAGCTCAATCAAGCAATTCTTATGTTCAATATATGTGGTATCTTTGGATGAAATCCAAATATAGCAGATAATTATACAAGTTCCTAGCATACATTATGTTCCCATAAAAAAGGGTATTTCATAGACAAGCACACACACTCAAGAAAATACATAGTGATCCATACCCATTTAATAAGTACAAAAGCTCAGAGATATATCCATCAATGAAAATGTCGAAAGTAAAACTTATCGACAATTAAATTAAACTACCCTCTTCCATTCTCCCAGGATATCGTAGCCCAAATTACAAAGGCAAACCCAACACCTAACCCCAATCCTATAGAAATAGAGAGCTCAATTATGTCAGTAGAAATCTTTGAAGGCAAACCTTTATCAAACCCATGATTTGAAGAAGTTGTTGCACACTGCATTGATAAAGGACTACAACACAATCCGGGATTACCCAAGTAAGAAGCATTTGAAAAGGTTGAGAACTGATGGGCTTGGGGTATATCTCCAACCAAATTGTTGTAAGAGAGATTTAGTGAAGCAAGAGAAGTGAGAGAGCTGAGTTCTTGAGGGATGTGTCCGGAAAGGTTGTTGGAGGAGAGATCCAGTGACTCAAGCTGAACCAAATTACCAAATTCTGTTGGAATTATACCAGTCAAGGCATTATGTGATAGGTTAAGCACATGAAGGGACTTGAGTTGCCCGATCTCTTCGGGTATTTCGCCCCAAAATTTATTGTTTGCCAGATCAAAGGAACAGAACATGTCAAGTGATTTCTGCATCTCCATTTCTTGTCCTTTTGATGTGACTGTAATTGAATCCTTATAATACTGGCACTCAAAAGGCACCAGAGCCTTCATGTTTTCAAAAACAATTTTGGGGATGATGCCTTCGAGACGATTTGAAGAAAGATCAAGAACCTGTAGCTTAGCGAAATAGGAATTATTTGTTTTTGCTTTGGCTTCCATATTTGAAATTGTGCCATAAAATTTATTTGATCCTAAGACAAGTACTCTTATGTTTCTGATATTTCCTAACCAAAAGGGAAATCTATCGACTATTTGATTATTTCCAACATCCATGATCTCTAGGGTGTGGCAGTTCACTAGTGACTTGGGCAAACTTCCATTTATTTTATTTCGACTCAAATTTATTTCTATAAATTTGCATCCTTCACTAATATTTTGTGGCAATGGCCCACTTAATTTGTTACTTCTCAGGTTAAGAATTTCGCGAGATTCAGCAGCTTCAAGAAGGCAGGGTGGCATTGTACCAGTTAAATTGTTATATGAAAGAAGAAGCACTCGAATTGGCACATTACAAATGGAAAGGGGGATCTCTCCCGCGAGGCTATTATTTGAGAGGTCTAGGTAGTCAATTTTTGTTTGGAAACTCATAAAAGAAGGGAACTTTTTTAAATTGCATGATGCCAACAAAATTGTCGTCATTTGGGGGAAAGAAGCATAGAATGAGTCGTCATGGTTTTTGCCTTCTATAATTGACAAATTGTTGTTTGAGAGAGACAAAACTTCAAGGTTCTTACTGTGCTTGGTGATATCTAAGTTGAATGTACCATTAAAGTTATTAGAGTCAAGATTTAACTCAACGAGGTGGGGAGATTTGAATATGGAAACTGGCAACTGTCCTTGAAGATTATTGTAGTCAAGGTAAATAGATTCCAAAACTGATGATCCATTTGAGAACTCAGGTAGACATCCTGACAATTGGTTATGATATAGATCCAATGATTCCAAAGAAGGGTGAGAAAACAATGACATGGGTATTGTACCTGTTAATCTATTTGAACTAAAGTCCAAATTTTGGAGTCTTGTAAGGTTTGCTATGGAAGGCGGAATTTCTCCATAGAAGCCAGAGTCGGAAAGAGTAAATTCCAACAAATATTGTAGATTTTCAAATGAATTTGGAATTGGACCAGTCAAATTTGTACTTGAAAGGAACATATATTGCAAAAAGCTTTGCTTCGTGAGTTCTGGCAGTTTACCTGACAACATTGAGTTGGATGATAAATCAAGATATGTAAGATTTGTAAAGTAGAATATTTCATCCGGCAAATTTCCTCTTAATCCACAATTTCGCATGGATAGGGATACAAGAGTTGTGCCTAGTTGAGAAACTGCGTCACCCCACTCAGATCCGTTGAGTGAAATGTCAACCCCATCCAACCGAAGAACTTGGAGCTTGGTGAGATTGCTGAGTAAGGTTTTTAGGTTTGTGTCATGAAGATACAAGGCATTAGAGTCGCCATCGATATAATCCGATAAGTTAAGTGAGATGAGGTGTTTGAGGGAAGAAATGCCGATAGGAATTTCACCGGCAAATCCAGAATTGGATAAATCGAGGTGAGTTAAATTACCGAGTTGCTCAAACCCGGTTTGTGGAAGGGTAATATTATCGAAGTGGTTCGAAGAAAGGTCGAGGTACTGAAGAGAGCTGAGATTGAACAAAGCTGAGTTGAGTTCACCTGAGATGGACATGTTAAAAAGGTTGATTGCAGTCACCATACCAGTTTGATTATCGCATTTGATGCGGTCCCATATGCAACAGTCGGTACTTGAACTCCATGAATGGAGTTGAGTTTTGTTATTGAAACCATGCTTGAATTGAATCAAGGCATCCCGTTGGTCAGAAAGGCATTGTGGTTGTGATAGAGTGGTGGTTTTGATGGATAAGGAGAAGAGAAGAAGTGATATGGAAAGGAGTGCAACAAATGTCATTGCAGGAGAGAAAAAGAGTAAACAACACAATTAGGAGTGGTGCTTGATTGAAATAATTGAGTATCCTTTCATATATATATATAAGACCATGAATAAGAATTTACAACAAAAAAAAAAAAAAAAAAAGAAAGAAAAAGAAAGGAAGTGCAAAATTAGTCATTTGTTCCTTTGATTTAATTGGTCATTTAAAATCATCACCTCACGCATTATGAGGGGAGGCACGGGGCTACTGTTCCTCACGCATAAATGCCTACTCAATTCCGATTTCATAAAATATTTGAGTTTTCTCTGATTCTCTCGATTCCGATTTCATAATTAACTCATAATTAACATACCAATTTTGCTTCCTATATATGAAAATATAACAATATATTAATAAATAAATAAAATATGATAACAAATAATAATAATAATATCTATCCTCATAAAAATCTGACTATATATTAGTAAAGTTTTACCTAAAATAAAGTTTTAATTCATATGGGTATTAGCAATTAACACCTACGAGCCACTTCATAGATTAAAAAAATATTTATTTTTGGAATTTTTAATCCAAATTATTCAAAAATTGATGCAAAATCAGTGGAAACTGCACTGATAATTTTAGAGATTGTTTAGTGGGAGATGACAATTTTCATGACTTCTCTCTTTGTTGAATTTTTTTTTTTTTTTTAAATGCAATCCCCACTTAACAATCTCTAAGAGGATTTACATAATTTAATTTAATCGTACATGATTATTAATTTACTTTTGGAATTTTGAAATTTTGAAAACGTGTTGACTGATGATTGCCTTCCAATAATTAACAAAATTTATTCGATTAACTGTCCAATAGTATTAAATTTTTTTATGAATAACATTAACTGTCCGGTATTAAAATTTTGAATTTCAAGTTTTGAATTTAAACAGTCAATTTCGATTATGTATGGAGATTTTATCAAAAACTGAAATTTACATATTAAAAAAATGTATTATTTTTAATAAGGCAAAACTATATATTTTAAAAATTGCAAACTATCCAATAAAAATAATTTCATTTATAAAATATAGTACAAACATTTAAAAAATATAAAATTTGATTTCTTGTAATTTTTTTTGAAAATTTAAATTGAATTGAGTTGTCGGACAATAGTCTACTCATGAATTGATGCATTTATATAAATACTGATGTACAGATAAATCTCTCCCAGTATTGATGAAGTTAAATTAGTTTGATGAAGTTAAATTAGTTTGATAAACAAATAGATTTAAATCTCTCTCGTTTAATGGAGCAAATAAATCTCTCCCAGTATTTCATATATTCTCTCATATCCATTTTTAAAATACTCA
>CAXKVR010000153.1:0-18740 GCA_964058845.1 Carex sylvatica
ACATGTATTATTTTATGTATACATATACATATATTATAAAAGAAATGAGTTAATAAAAAAAAAACTCAAATAACGTTTATAAACAAAATACCGATCTTTGTATGCCTACCATTTGCTCGGAGATAATTGGATTATTTGATTATTGTCGACATATACCATTTACTCGGAGATAGGCTAACGAACACAATAAATAGTAAATGCATTTTAAAATGATTATATGAATAATTCTTGAATAATCTCTTAGGCTTTTGACTAAATAAAATACTGATCGTTGTATCTACCGTCGAACGAAAACTTAAATTGTATTTGTAAGTCACTAAACGATATTTTTTTTGAAATTCTAATGCTTCAGATATCCGAGGTATATTCTCGGGTGATATTCGGATCCTTCTTGTCTCCCCATTTCTGAAAGTTATGGATGTTTAAAGTTTTTTCAAAAGCTAAACTTTGAAAATTCATAACTAATTGTAGAAAAAAAATACAAATAAATTGAAATTTGTGTCAATTCTGTGTATTTTTTAATGCTCTACATGCTGGTACAATCACTTTTATAATTTGGTCCTTGTATTAGTCCAAATTTGTTGATTTACCAAAAGAGGTCAAATTTGATGTTTTTAGTGCATTGCACTATATCAGTGGTATTTGCTTAGTACTTGGCTGCTGAGTTTGGACTTGGTACCATACCAGAGGTCAGTCTAGAATATTTTGTGCTGCTATTGCGCCGCTATAGCGCGCTATTTAGAACCTTGTTTTTGGCATACAAGAAAAAAATTTCTTCACAAAATTATTTAAATCAAAATATTAATATCTCTAAAAAAAATGAGATTATATATGTATATATAATATAATACATGTATATATGTATATATAATATATGTATTTGTATAGTAAATGAGTTTATAAAAATATATATATATATATTGGAAAATATCATTTTCAGAAAAAAAAAAAAAATTCGGTTTTGGGACCAAAAACCAGAAAATAAATTTCAGAATTGGAAACCGAAATTTTTTTTCTGGTTTTGGGATTGAGTTTCTAGAAAAAAAAATTTCTAGTTTGGGTAGTTTTAAAAATACTGTCATAGTTTGGATATTTTTTTAAATTTTATTTAATTTTTGGATATAAATAAAAAAATCGGGAACAAACCTTAGGCCTTAGCTTATTGGTTGCAGTTAATTCTGCTCAACTTTCATCTTTTTTTCTCGGCCTGTTCGGCAAGAGTAGAATATAGAAATAGAGTGGAAAAGATATTCTATTTTCGCTGAACAAGAGAAGAAGTGAGTGGAATTAAAGAATTAAAAATAGTAGAATTGAATTTGAACTTTTGCAATCAAACTTCTGTTTTTTGCATTTTGGTCCCCTCCTCTATTCCTATATGAACCACTTCCCTATTCCATAAGAAGAGTGGAATAGACGAATTAGCTTTTCTCAAGAAATAGGTTTACCTCGTTTATCAATGTTCTTCTACTCTTCTACTTTTTCACTCTTCCACTCTTCTACTTTTAACCGAACACGACTGAAATAGTGAAGAATTAAAGCATATTTCAAATTCCACTTTTTCTCACTATTCCTCTATTCCATTTGCCGAACGGTCATCTTGGAAATAAATCTGCTGTTATTTCAAAGGAACAGAAATATGTTATTCTGATCTCAATTGTTTATTTTCGTTAAGATTCGGGCTTAAATTTTTTTTTTGTTAAAATTTGTACATGAACAAATTTGAACGGTTAAAATCAAAATAATATGTTACTTTGTTATTCCTTTGTAATAACCGCAGATTTATTTCCTTGCACTCTTATGAGTTATGACCCACTCCATGGTAGGGGTGAATAAATTGCTCATAACTCGCTCATTATAAACTCGCTTAAATTCGCTCATTAATAACTCGCTCATTTACTTAATAAACGAGCATGAGCAGACCCCAACTCGTTCATTAAAAATTTGCCACATCTAATCTCTGCCACATTCAATTCCAAATAAATTTCTACATCATCAGCCTTCCCTGATTAAATCCTATGTAATATTCATAGTTTCATATTCTTTTTTTTGTAAATCAGCAGAACAAGTTGAATTTTTGTTATATTTTTATTATATTTTATTTAAATAAATTATAACAATTTGTTAAATTTTGATACTCATAACTCGTGAGCCGCTCATAACTCGCTCATTTTCAACTCTCTCATTTATCAACTCGTTTAAACTCGCTCATTTACTTAATGAGCGAGCATGAGCATACCCTAACTCACTCATGCTCGCTCATTAATCACCCCTACTCCATGATTAATAAAATAGAATCAACATATTACATTCTCCACAGTAGCATCGACTTTATTCTGTCGACTTTACAAAAATATGAATGTATGAATATGACATAGGAATTTAATGAGTTAAGGCCCAAGGATGATTTAATGTTGCATAAATTTAATTCATTGATTTGATGCTACATAAATTTAGTGCTGCAGAAATTTATTTGGCATTGAATGTGACATGGATTAGATATGACAAATTCTTAATAAGTGAGTTATGAGCGAGCTGTTAATGAGAAAATTTAAGCAATTTGATAAATGAACGAATTTAACTGAGTTTTTAATGAGCGGTTCACGAGTTATGAACAATTAAACTTTGTAGTCATGGCTGACGCCTCTGGTACTTTGTATTGAGAGAAGAAACAAATTTGGAATTTTATGGATGTTTAGTTAATGTCCCCGTTCGAGTATTTCTAGGGCCTCACGGGCTCACGGTCGTTCTTGTCATACCACCCGAACTTTTAGAAATTTTGATTTTTCTAAGTCAAATTTTATGGGCCCGTTCGGCCGACTAAATTTTTTTGGTATTAAGGGAATTTTAGGATTTATTGGATATTTTTTTCAAGTTGTGTTCGGATTACATTATTCATTCTCTTAATTGAATTAATTTTCCAACAAATTATTATTGCAAGTCAAAATGCTAAAGGAAAATTTCTAAATGAGATAAAAAGTTAAGTATAGTCATAGTTATGTGACAAGAACAACACATAACAAATATAAACATAATACTTTATAGTTTAGACAATATAAATATATTCTTATGTGAAAAAAAAACATTTTTTGTTCATAAAAAATATCCATAAACATATATGAGTAATTAATGTTTTACAATTTTATTTTTTCGGAATATTTTTGTATTTATTAAAACCACTTTTTATGAACTTTATTTAATTTATTAGTTTTTATTCTAGTAAATTAAATGGTAATTTAAATAAGAAAATTTGAATAGATATACATATTTAAAAAAAAAAAAAAAAATTTCTAACGACTATTCTCATGATGTAATCGAACATTAATTTCATCTTGTTCTCATAATCATTTCAGTACATACTAATGGGTATGAGTTCCGTAAATTAATATGTTAGCTTCCGAACTCGTTAAATTTTATCTTGCAAAATTCTGTGACAATTGAACGGGAGTATATTGTTATGAAATGGTAGTACATCAAAAAGAAAGATAAAACAAATGATGATCAATACGTCCTCTCATTGGAAAACTTTTTTAAAAGAAACTTTATGAAAATGTGATAGAGACGGAAAATTTTATATAATACTGCACTTTTGAAAACCATTAAATAAAATATCCTTCTCTTAATTTTTTTTGACAAAATGTCTTTGTAGAATCCATTTTTCCTCTCTTACCCTCATTTCTTCTTTCTTTCATTTACTCTCACTCCTTTCTTAATTAATTGCCTCAATTATAAAGTTTATTATTAGTATGATTTATTATTTGTAATTTCTTCGTAAATTTTAGAGAATATTATTTTGTTTGATGGTTTTAAGAAATGGGGTATTCTATCAAATAATGAATCATGCAATATGATTGAGATAATTTAGGAAGAAATTACAAATAATAAACTTAGTAACTCGGTATTTTGATGAGAATGCATGGATTAATAAAACAACCCTATCTCTCGTTTTTTTGCATCAATATTCCAACCCTATGACGTAATTAACTAACGGGGACTCAACGGAAGTAGACCATCCACTGCGAAAGAAACCAAACGGAAAAGTAAGAGAAATATAAATGGAATCTTTCTTCTTCCTCACGCCCCAATTATAAAATGGAAAGAAGGGATCAAACTTGCTTGTAATTGTAACTGTATCTCGGTATACAGGATCTTCAATCAATTCTACAACCATCTTACCCAAAAACACTTTTCCAAAATTTATTCTGTTTGCGATCAATGAAGGAGGCCAAGGTTGTGCTCTACCCTACCATGGGTGCCAGCCACATGATACCAATGGTACAGCTAGCCAAGTTGTTTATGAACCACCGCGTCTCCGTCGAAATTGCTGTAATAAACCCTCCGATCATGCCTGCCGCCACCACAAAATTCATCTCCAAAGTCTCTTCTACCAATCCGGAAATCTCATTTAGCCTTCTCCCTCCGCTCTCACTTCCTTCTCAACCTGCCCGTACTCCGTTAAGCAACATGCTCCATACTCTACGAGCAAACAACACGGAACTTCAATCATACCTTCAATCCCTGTCAAAAACCGCATCTATTGCTGCACTGGTCATTGATTTCTTCTGTGTTGATGCACTGGATGTCGCAGCTGAGCTCGGCATACCAACATATATATTCTATACATCTGGAGCAAACGCCCTTGCTGTGTTCTTTCGCTTACCAGAACTGGTCCCAACTTGGGACAGGAGAAAGAAAGATGTTGGGAAAACCCCAATTGTCATCCCTGGCATTCCCCTCCTGCATGTATCAGACACACCATCTTTGATGCAAGAGTTTGACACTGAGGACCACAAGCTCTTCGTTAATGTGTTAAGGCGAAGGCCGGAGGCAAAAGGAATTCTCATCAACACCTTTGAGTCACTAGAACATCGGGCCGTCAAAACAATAAAAGATGGGTTGTGCCTCTCAACCCAACCTACACCTCCTATTTATTGTGTCGGGCCATTGGTCACTGCTGCTGATGACAATGAGATAGTTAATCATTCGTGTCTGAGATGGTTGAATGCCCAGCCAAAGAAGAGCGTCATCTTTCTTTCCTTCGGGAGTGCTGGCACTTTCTCTGTTGAGCAATTGTGTGAAATAGCTTTGGGGATTGAGAAGAGTGGTCACAAGTTCATATGGGTTGTACGCAATCCTCCAAGTAACGACCCAATAAAGCCATATGATCCTTTGGCTGAGCCAGACTTGGATGCATTATTACCAGAAGGGTTCTTGGACAGGACAAAGGAACAGGGCGTCGTGGTTAAGTCGTGGGCCCCACAAGTTGAGATTTTGCAACATGATTCAGTCGGGGGATTCGTGAGTCACTGTGGTTGGAGCTCAATAATCGAAGCGATAACCAACGCCGTTCCAATTATCTGTTGGCCGTTGTTTGCAGAACAGATGATGAACAGAGTTTTCTTGATTGAGGAAATGAAAATCGGAGTTGAACTCATAGGTTGCAACGAAGGGTTGGTTTCAAGAGATGAATTGGCTGAGAAAATGAAATGGCTGATGGAATCGGAAGGAGGTAAAGAGCTAAGAGACAATGTGAGCGCTCATAGAATTAATGGTTTGGAGGCATTGAGAGAAGGTGGCTTATCAGAAGCAGCTTTCTTGGAATTCTTAGGAAATTTGGAACTGTAAAGTTCTCAAGGCCTTGTGCTAGTATGAATTATCTAGTTCATGTTGAATTGTGTTGTGTGTTGAATTTTGAATGAATTTGCAAGAATTAATTAGTCAATTTTGCATTTTCGGAAATTTCCGCTGGTAGATTTCTTGTTGTTTGAAGGTCAATGCTGATTGCCTGATTGAGACCTTATTTAATTAGTTTGGTCCGACGTCGGAGTTTGATCAGTATGCTTGATATGGTTGTTTGAATTTATTTGACAAACTTTTCTTATTATGTTTTAGGGAAGCAAATAATTAAGTATGTATGTGTGTGTGTATATATATATATTGCTGCTATGCGTTATCTGCTTTTTTTTTTTTTAAAAGTAGTGGATTACTATCGATTTCATTCGAAATCATAATGAGAACTTGTTAAGAAGGTAAAATGCAGTGTTGCTTCATATGCATCCATTCAATTAAATAAATTCTTTTGAGTTGCCTTCTAAAATCTAGATGCAAGTAAGATCTGAAAAAGACTGTGGCAACAGATATAAATCTGTCTTGTACAATAGAAAATATATTAGGATATATGTTGCAAAGAATATTCAAAACACCATTTATCAAGCCAAAAATATTGTCATTGCCTATTTTTTATTATATGGTGCTATTTTAAGATGCATCTCCAAAAGAGAGAGCATACATCAGGGGGAATAAATCTACTGTGATCCGAATTAGATGAATAGTATCCTAAAATTTTTGCTTTTTCAAATCTAACCGTTCAATTTTTTTCTGTACACGCATCTCCAAATAGCTAGTGTTTTTGTACACACATCTCAAAACAAATCGACATTTAGCTTTGAAAAGCAGAAATTTCATGATACTGTTCATCTAATTTGAATCACATCAGATTTATTCCCTACATCAGGTGAGGTTCTGAACTCATACTTCCTTAGTAAAATGTCCTTTCAATTTCTATGAAGAGTTATCTAAAAATTTGATCCACCACTTAACAAGGAGAGAGGTATTAATTAGCTTGAGATCAAGCACACCAAGCCCACCTTGATCTTAATTTACTGATGCATACAACATCCCAAGCCACTAAAGAGTACCTCTTTCTAGTGGAGTTACTTCCATATTATAAAAAATTTCTCCTTGTCTTGTCAATTTTCACTCTAATTTTTGAAATAGGGAAATTTAAAAGTAAAAAAGAAAAGAACTTTTGAAATAGGGAAATTTAAAAAAAATGTAAACTGAAGGGAATAAGGTGTAATACGATTTCTTTTTTTAATAAGTGATATTTTAATATACTTTATAATAAACGCTAAACAATGAGATGCACCAAAAAGAAAAAAGATCAAGGTTGTCAATGAATAATCCAAGGAACAAAAAAGTAGCCACATAATAGTGAGAAAGGCCAAATTAAAATAAAGGCTCTCTTAAAAAAAGAATGAACGTATCCTTACTTTTTGAAGTCAACTCTGGTCAACTTTCATGCTTTACACTCTTATAGATATACGGATATGGGTATCATATCATGTATAATACAAATACGACGACGATATAATAATTTTAAAAAACTAAAATACAATACGCCTATTAAATATATTATTTTGAATTATTTTATTTATGTTATTAATTCAATACTTGTTAAATATTAAAAATATTAGATGGGGGATTATACAATAATCTAATTATACATTAAATATTATAACTACTCCATTCAAACATCAAATATGAGTTGATGCAGTGCTAAAGGCGATATGTTGCTAAACCAAAGGGAATGAGTTTGATTCCCGTAGAGCACTAAATATTGATTTTTAGTGTATGCGGGCGTATCCGGGTGCATATCCAGTCCATACAGCCGTATTGCTGTAGGGTAAATCTGTATCCGGATGCATTTCTTCTGAGTAAGAATTTTCCACATACTATGATACATCAACTGACCTATCTGATATATATCAGACCCGTATTGAATGCATATTTGTATCTAATATACACTCAATACGGATACATAATCCTAAGTAAAGTATCGAGATAACATAGCTTATGACCCACTCCATTAGGTGATGAGACCAGGACCCAGGTGCGGAACCAAGGGGTGCGAGCAGGGGCCAGGCACCCTCCATCAAACAAAATTTCTCCTGGTTAACATGCATGTGATTAGAAATTTTCCAACGAAATTGATGTCTAAACACATATATACATGCATCAACGAAAGGGTTAAGTAATTTCGGCCCCCCCAAAAAAATTTCGCTCCTCCCCCCTCCCCCCTTCCAAAAAAAAAAAATTCAAATTCTGATTCTACCCGTGCCAGGACCGGCCCTGGTGCTAGGCACCTAGGGCGACGCCTCAGGTCCCGAGATTTAAGGGGCTCAAAAAAATATAATAGTTTGTATGTATAAAATAATTAATTTGTATATATTAAAAATAAATAAATATTCGGGCCCAAATTTTTCTATGAATAGGTATGATTTATTGATATATTAATAAAAAATGAGATCGATTAATATGCTTCCACAAGTACTTCCACACCATATACTTATAAGTCGTTCTTGTGTTTTAAAGTTCAAATAGTTGATCCAAACTATTCAACATTATATTCATATTAAAACATAAATGGAGATCAAATTTTACATTTTTTTAAATTTTTACTATTTTTTAAGGTAGGTTGAAAATTATTGTTTTTATGGTCCCTAATTTTTTGAACCAATGGATTTTTTATCTATTTTAAAAAATAGTAAATAAATTTCAAAAAATATAAAATTTTATCTCGAAGTACATTTTAATGTGGATATTATGTTGAACAGTTCAGATTGACTATTTAGACTTTAAAAATATAAAAATAACTTATAAACATATGACGTTAAAGTACTTGTAGATGCATATTAGTCAATCTCATAAAAAATTATATATACAATGAAAAACTTTCTACCGCTCCGAATTTCAAAATTTTCAGGGTCAGCTCTGAATAAGACTGATGACCGTTAGGGGTGGCAACGAGCTGTTAAAGAGCGAGCTAGGCTACACTTGTACTCGGCTTGTTGGTATATCAAGTTGAGCGAGCGAGTTTGGATTTTAGGTTCCGAGCTAAAACTATTGCTCAAGACTGACTCGTGGCTTGTCTGAGCGAGCCGAGCTAGCTCGTTACTAGCTTGGCAGATTTATAAATTTATATACTTTCTTTCCGGCTATATCTTAAATTTTCATAATACATCTTATCAATTATAGCTAAAATAAAATAATACTTATATGACTAATTACTGAGGAATACTCTTAATTCAATTGTAATTAAGTAAATCAACTGATATAAATTAAATTTACAACTAAATTCATACAAACATATTCACAGAATAAATTCATACATATCAAATCAAACAAATTCATACAAATTAACTTAATTGCTTATAATTAATTCACACATATTTCATACATAATTACCATCAACTTAAACACAGTCCAAAGTGTAATTGTCATAATACTGGCTATAACATCCACAAACCATAATATTCCTAATCTAAAGTTAATAAATCCGATTAAACTATTAAACTATGTATATTAAATAGCTCATTAACGACTGAGCTGGCTCGTGCCGAGCCAGGTCAAACTCAAACTCATTAATTTTGGCTCGAGTATATAGCGAGCGAGCTAATTTTAATTCGATCTACTAACGAACGAGCTGTTACCGATCGAGTCATAGACGAATACCAAGCAGGCCATGAGCCACCAACTTTTTTTGCCAGTCCTAATGACCGTGATGTTGATCGTCACGGCTGACGCCTCTTATGGGTACTTTTGTAGAAGCAAATTTGGAATTTTATGGATGTTAAAATAATGTCCCACTCAAGTATTTCTTGGGCCTCACGGCCGAAATTGTCAAATTCGTATCGTTTGCATTAACGGAAAAAGGAATTTTTTGAGTTAATACATCTGTTCCGTTCAATTAGTTTTAAGAGTCGTGTAAATTAAATCCGCACTAATATTGAAGACCTCCTATAGTTTAGATAGAGACCAGATGGACTCCATTTACAATCGGACGGTACATATCTATTAACTCAAAAATTCTCTTTTGCGTTAATGCAGACGATGTGGACTCGAAATTGTCATACTACATTACTATCTACTACCCGACCTTCGAGAATATTTGATTTTTCTAACTCAAATTTTCTGGGTCTGTTCAGCCGACTAAAAAATTTAAAATAATTTTTTTTTTTAATTTTAATAACTTAAAATTTTAAATTTAAAAATTAAAATACAACTGTTAAATATCATCTATATTATTTTTTCTATATGCATATAAAAAATTATCACATTTTAATTTTATTTTATGTAAACTAATAAGTTGAAAAATCAACGTCTAGAAATTATCTACATTATTACGTTTTTTATAATCTCTTAATGACAACTAAAATAAAATTGTAATGTCATGATTTTTTATGAGCACATAGATAAAATAATTTAGATTATATTCTACAGTTTTATTTTGATTTTTAATTTTTAAATTTTGAGTTATTAAAGTTATAAAAAATGGAGGCATGATGAAGGCACAAAAAATAAAGATATTTGAACCCTCCTCATTCTTTATCAAGTTGTATTCGGATCATATTTTTATTTTCTCACCAAAATTCTCCTCCTAACTCAAAATATAGAAACAAAAAAGAACATGAAGTCATCCTATCAAAGAATTTTCGTCACATTAACTAAGCATAATTTCTCTCTTTCACAAAGTACCCCACTAATACCCTTCATGATACCTTCCATTTACGTCCAGAAAATGCCCAAAATACCCCACTAATCCAAAACTTATATATATCTGTCAACTGGCGGAAACATGATGAGCGGTTTAGAAATTTTTTACTAAGAAGATAGAAGAGGAAGATGCATGCGACTCCTCTCATGTTAAAAGGGAATGTATGAGAAACGTGCTGTCTTGAGGTTTTGCAGGAACTTGCATAAAATTTTCTACAATGGAAAAGTCAAATTACAATGTTAAAGAATGAACAGACCTTACTAGTAGAAGTAACCTATGATGGGCTTTGCACTCCCATGGACCACCACATTGCTCATGTTTGTCGTCCCGGCTGACGCCTTAAGGATACTTCTCTTCGGAGAAAGAAACAAATTTGAAAATTTTATTGATGTTAAATACTGTTCCATTCCAGTATTTCTTGGACCTCACGGCCCTTGTCGAATATTTGAATTTCCAAGTCCAATCTTCTAGTATATGAAATGATATTACATGAATATAATCTGTTCGTAATATTGTTGATAACTAAGTTGAATATAACAGTGAAATCAGGAAAATAGAAAAACTTAATTTCCGATTACAAGAAAGAGAGTTGGCCGGGAGCATCTCCAGTCAGGTATCATTAAGTGCCAAGTTAATCAATTTTCATTTGCAAAAAATTGACACATTTTGTCAAGAATATTCTATTTTAACTGATTAAAACCAGAGTTCAATGTTTGTAGATCGAAATATGATTTTACGAATGATACAGATGTTGGATTAACAGGTTATATTAAATTGATTACTTTTGGGAATTTGGAAGTGCATTACTGACTTCCAGTTAATTAGATAACTGCAGTGCCCAACTGGCAACTGCCCATGGTCTGATAACTTAAGTTGGATTCAATTATATAGCTTCGGGCCCTAGAACACAGCTAACTAATTACGTAGGAGTGCTGACATGATAGTGGCAATGGATGGGCCTACTCATGTACCAGCAATTTTGTTTGAAGCCTTTCAATGCTGTCGGCCATTGGTATAACGTCAGTCCAGGATTTTATTAGCCACTTTTGAGTAGAGTTGTTAGAACATTCATTGATGCAGGCAGCGTGGTTAGATCCGTGGAGTACAGTTGTTAAAACATTCATTGATGCAGGCAGCGTGGTAAGATTTGTGGCTGAGAGAGACACAGCACGGTGCCTAGTTCCTGGTCTTAAATAGCTAAAGGTTCGACATTTTGTTAGGTAAAATAACTTGAGAATAGAAAAGTTCACCATACCTGATCTTAAACATGTGTGTGTGTGTGTGTTTTTTTTTTTTTCAATCACACACGTAACGATTTGCCAATTTGAGATGGGATTGGGTTTTGTACAAATAGCTTTGGATAAAGTTTCATTCAAAAGTCAAGCTTAAACATTTGATTTGTATTGAGATTTGTGCAAATATATTTCAAATTTTAAAAATTTAAATAGCCCTTTGAATTTAACTATTTATATGAATTTTGATGCAGATCAGACGGTTGAGGTAAGACTTTGTATGAGACTTTATCGTTTGGACAAAAATTCCACCCATTTGAGATAAAGCTAATTTTTCTAGCTCATGAATTACAAATCCCAAGTTTCAGTAACTATCAGCCAATTATAATGTCATAAAGAAAACTGATACGAAATATGCTGGCAGTTTACTAAAACAAAGGATCGAAATTATTCTAATGTTTCCGATGAAACAAGAGAAACACTCCGCATCGTCATCCATTCAAGTCCTATTCTCCCTTATGAAATTCTTCTAGATCTTTAAGGAACTGAACAAACGCTTGGGAAGAAGATCCCCCTTCTCCGAGCGCCTCGGCAGCCTCCTGCTTCACCACCGCCATGCGCTCTTTCAGTGCCTTCCCTCCTTCAGACTCCATTAGCCACCTTACCTTGGTTTCAACCTCTTCAGCCCGTACCAACCCTTCATCATACCCATCCATCACGGCCGCAATCTTCATCTCTTCCACCAAGATCACCTTATTCAATCTCTGCTCAGCATACAGTGGCCAGCATATCATCGGCACTCCGTAAGTGATTGCCTCTAGTGTTGAATTCCACCCACAATGGCTCACGAACACACCAACCGACTCGTGCCGTAGAACCTGAGCTTGAGGAGCCCATGATTTTACAACCACGCCACGGTCTTTGGTCCGGTCAAGGAACCCCTCTGGTAAGACAGTATCCAGATCAGGCTCGGACTGCGCCTCAAGGAGCTTATTCGGGTCATCCTGAATCTTCACCACCCAGAGGAACCTGTGACCGCTATTTTCTAGCCCAACTGCAATTTCTTTAACCTGCTCTGGTAAGAAAGCACCCATGCTGCCGAAGCACAGGAAAACCACGCTCTGTTTTGGCTGGGAATCGAGCCATGTGAGGCACTCGTGTTTTGCTTCATTGTGGCTGCCTTCACTTTGAGTAATCAATGGTCCTACGCAATAAACCGGTGGCATTTTATGGCTCCACAGCCCGGCTCTCAGAGCCTTCACGGCTTTTGGTTCGAGTTCCTCAAAGGTGTTGAGGAGTATCCCATCAGCTTCAACATATTGTGGCCAGTTCGCAATGCGTGTTTTGTAGGATTCACTTGATCGGTCATGCACATTTTGTGGTAAATCAGATGCTGGCACCGGTGGAAGCCCTGGGAAGTCGATTGGCGTTCTTCCCATGTCCTTGAAAGAAGTAGAGGGAGTTTTGTCAAGAACTGCAACATGAAAGAAGACGGCAAGAACAGAGGCAGGAGAGGGCATGAAAAAGTAGGTCGGGATACACAATTTATCAGTCACTTCAAGTGCCACTGTGCAAAACATGTCAAGCACAATACCGCGTACAGAGGTGGCTTTCGAAATGGAAATTAGGAAATCAAGAAGATTTGAGTTGCCTCCCCGCAGGATGTTGAACATCTGGCCGAAAGGGTTGTGGCTAGCTTCAGCAGGGATGGGGATGGTGGGAAGGATATGGAATGAGATCGACGGGTTGGCCGAGGCGAAGCTCGAGATGACTTTTGCGCTGGAGCCCGATGTTGGTGGTGGATCAACGGTCACAATGGTGACAGCGAGGTTGTTGCGAAGGAAGAGCTTTGCAAGTGCAACCATTGGCACAAGGTGCCCAACGCCCATGCCAGCGTAGAGCACTACCGTCTCCTTCATATTGCCTCTCGCTCGCTGGCTCGCTCTCTCCTTCAATGATTCAATCTATAATAATGTCCTCTGAAAAAAGAGGAAGCTTGGAATTAATTGTTTTGTTGGAAGAGTAATTGCATTTGAATTGTTTTCCTATCAGCGCCCACAAAACAAGATGGATGCGAATCCTCCACAAAACAAGAATCCATATCCTCTGCATTAACTCAAAAGATATTTTGAGTTAATGCAAACGATACGAATTCAAAACAAGATTCCATTTAAAAATAGTGCGCTGTCCTGTCCATTTGCAAAATTATTGTTTGTTTTTATCAAAGCAAAAAACAAAAAAAAATGTCTCTGAGAATGATTTGTACAATGCTTACAAGAAGAAAAGGAATTCCGGTCCGTAATCTTTACATTGCAAAAAGGTAAAAAGAAAGAAAAAATGTCCTCATTATGAGAAAAAAAATATTCTTGTTATTTTGCGTGTTATGATAAAAATGTAAAAATTTACAGCTGAATGTCTTTTTTACCCTCTTAAAAAAAAACCCAATATCTACCTTTTTGAGAAAATTTCAAAATTACCAAGTCCTCAAATGTAATATTCACAACCATCAGGTATATCTGCGGCCCAGATAATTCTGAAATTTTTCTAAAAAATAGTTATTTGATTTATTATTTTTGAAAGATGGTAAATATGGAATATTCTTGTCAACTTACCACTTTGCGTGTCCTCAACCCGTATATTTCTCATAAAAATAATATCCTCATAATTTAAAAAAATAATAATTCCTCAAACCGTACCCTTCTGGCCTTCTCTCATAAAAATTAAAAAGTAGTGTGACGGGTTAACATTGTCAGAGCGGATTTATGTGGAGAGGAAGATCAAATTGAAATTTTCTTAATTTTGTCTTTTAAATTTGTTAACTTTTATTAAAAAAAAACATACTATTAATTCTCATAAATTAAAATTACAATTATACTCTCCTAAAATAAATTACAGATACATAGGTATCCAGATTTTTATCTCAATTTTCTGCTTCCCGAACAATAGCCCCATAGATTGTTCACGTGGCTCTCATTTGAACCATAAGTTGGTTCTGAACTTGTGATTCAATATGTAATTTTGCGTGAGTAGAATCACTCTTTAGGCCGTCATGGACCAAATACATTTTTTACAATAATGACATTATGTCTGTTAAGAAAGAATAATATCAGTCTCAGAATATTATCCATTATAGGCTAACTTAGACAACAAATCAAGCTAGCTTCAAATTGATAGCTGTCAAGCTATAATTAGTACCCAGCTAGATTCTTGTAATTAGGTAATAATTAGGATGTAATTAGGCAACATATTCTGCCAATGCAAAATAGGAAGTAGCCAAACGGCTAGTAGTGTAATTTAGGCTTATATATACACCCATGTACAAAACATGTAATTAATTAGAAAAAATAATCAAGAACAATTGTTCATCATTTTCTCTACTCTTTAAATTTCCACATGGTATCAGAGCCAGGTATTGACTACCAAGAAACTTTTGCACCAGTAGCTAAGATGAGTACAGTTAGAATCCTGTTATCAGTAACTACCAACTTAGGATGGAACCTATTCCAAATGGATGTAAAAAATGCATTTCTTCAAGGCAATTTGGAAGAAGAAGTCTATATGACTCTTCCTCCAGGTCATAAAATTACATCAGATCCATCATTGGTGTGTAAGCTAAGGAAGGCAATTTATGGGCTAAAGCAATCTCCAAAAGCATGGTATGCCAAGCTAAGCTCTTTCCTTCTAAAAAATAATTTTGTTAAAAGCACAGCTGATTATTCCATGTTTATTAAACATTTTGAAAAATCAACCACCATTATCCTTGTTTATGTAGATGACATTATCATTACTGGAAATGATAATGAAGAAATTAAAAGAGTTAAGCAATCATTGAAAAATGAGTTTGATATCAAGGATCTTGGTACACTCTCATATTTTCTTGAAATAGAAATAGCTCACTCAAGCAAAGGATTATTTCTATTCCAAAGAAAATATGTTCTTGACTTGTTAAAATAGACTGGTAAGTTAGGAGCAAAACCAGCCAGTACCCCAATGGAAACCAGTATTAAACTTGGACCAGAAGATGGTGAACCACTACCTGACATAGGACAATATCAGAGGTTGGTAGGAAAATTGATATACCTTACGGTTACTAGACCTGATATTGCATTTGCAGTTAGTGTTGTAAGTCAATTTATGCATGCTCTGCGTACCAGTCACTTGAGTACCATTGATAGAATACTGAGATATCTCAAAGGTACTCCAGGTCGAGGAATCTGGATGAAGAAAAATGTTACTAACAATGTGGTTGGTTATTCTGATGCAGATTGGGCCGGAAGCTGTGACAGAAAATCAACCACAGGGTTTTGTACTCTTGTAGGTGGAAACCTGGTGACATGGAAAAGCAAGAAGCAGAATGTTGTGGCACGATCAAGCGCAGAGTGCAAAGGAACTATACAGATGTACTGTGACAATCAAGCAGCACGGCACATTGCATCTAATCCCGTCTTCCATGAAAGAACGAATCATATTGAAGTTGATTGCCACTTTGTTTGAGACAAGGTGCAATCAGGAGAAATTGAGACACCATTTGTTAGAAGCCAATAGCAACTAGCAGACATATTCACCAAAGCACTCAACAAACCAACATTTGAAAGTATACTTAGCAAGTTGGGATCAATCAATTTATTCGAGTCCAACTTGAGGGGGAGTGTTAAGAAAGAATAATATCAGCCTCAGAATATTATTCATCATAGGCTAACTTAGGCAACAAATCAAGCTAGCCTCAAATTGATAGCTGTCAAGCTATAATTAGTACCCAGCTAGATTCTTGTAATTAGGTAATAATTAAGATGTAATTAGGCAACATATTCTGCCAATACAAAATAGGAAGTAGCCAAATAGCTAGTAGTATAATTTAGGCTTATATATACACCCATGTACAGAACATGTAATTAATTAGAAAAAATAATCAAGAACAATTGTTCATCATGTTCTCTACTCTTTAAATTTCCACAATGTCAAACAGTGTATTATGTTTACCACCAAGCAAACCAGGCCAGGTGATTCGATCACCATGAGTGCCTTTTTATTCGAATATATCAAATATCGACTGCTATTTAGCACAATCAAATTTGTTATTATGTTGAATGACATGTATTAAAATTTACTCTTGAGATTAAACACTCTTTGCAACAATTTGAGAAATCTATTTAGCTATTTTTTCATATGCTGCGAAGAATAAATAGGATCAAATTATATGTCAAGATGTCTATCTCAAGGAGTTGCATATTGAAACGCTAGTACATCAAAGAGAGTAATATAATAGCGACAACTTATCAAATTTTATTTTTGCAACTAAGTTCCAATTAAGAAATAGAAGAAAAATTACTAAAGCAGCACGACTTACTATTTTCATGCTTAATTTGAGGCTTCAGTCAATTTGACCAAATTTTGTAAAATAACATAACACTTCCAAATATTGCAAGGTTGAACACAGAAGTAAGAAATGTGCTTAGTACTGCATAACGTATAGTTATTTCATCTGACTAAAATCTAGAAAATAGACCTAAAATTTTAAATGAGTTAACGACAAATAATTTATTTTTAATTCGTTCAATCCTTCTAGTAGCATATCAACGCTTCAATCATGCACGAATCTTAAACAAAACTGACAGCAGAGAAGTAAAGTTTCACCCTAGCTATACTTTAATTATATTTTATAAGAGGGAGAGGAATCACATGACAATTGTTTATATTGACAGTTGACATTTTTTTTACATCAACATGAAACAAAAACAAAATTAAAAATAATATGGATAGCTTAAAATAATAATTTAATTTGAGTGTTCTTCGGTAATCTACAAATACAATAAGTATTATCAATTTTAATCCATTAAAATTTACAATAATTGATAAATGATAAACACACAAAATTTCAATTACGGCAGTTCCAAAAATTAAATTATACTTTTTTTGACAATTATCAATATTGTCAAAATAAATCAGAAACAAAGTTTGGTATAACTAGAAATTAGTTTGATTATCTTACAATGATTTAAATATTAAAAAAAATATATAGTTCATTTTTATATTACATCAAATTATATAGTCTGCCTCTTTGGATGGTCCAGATCAGAGAATTCTATAACTTTATTGGAATATGAAAATAACTCTTTAATATTAATTTTATATATTGACCATATAATTTCCGTGTAAAAATACCATCTAAATTAATAAAAAATTGTAAATGTATTATCAATTATTTGGATAGAACATTTATTAAATTTAAGTCAACTTAAAATTTAGTTGTATCTATTGTAGAATCATTATACCCAGCCAATATATATTTTACATTTTTTTTAATGAAAAACAAATTACTTTCAAACCAATTCAAACTTGATATCACATATACTTAAGAAGAAAAAAACAAATCTATAAATTTAACTTTTAATTTGAATATTATTTTGCAAGATATCAAATGAATATCGATAAAAGTTGAGTACACAAAGTATCCTTATTTTGAGATAAATTAGTAGATGTATTTTTTTTTCAAAAAAGGCTAGAGTCTATTTCATTGTTGAAATTAAATAATTACAAAAAATAGTAGATGATTTTACAATTGATTTCCTCGATATTTGCAAATGTCTTTCATTATTGATCTCCAAATTAGTAAAGATGATAAAGCTAAACACTATGATATGTAATTTAGAAACTCACTGATATTTTTCTTGCATTGTAATACAACAAACTTTCTTGTATTTTTCTTGCACAGTCTCTTGCATATTTACAATTTCGCAAATGTGCATAATGTTAATCATTTAAATAATACTCTTATGATATTAAATAAATATAATATAAAATTTGAATGCACGTTTAAAAATTATCTTAAAAATAAAATTACTAACAATTTCTGTGTCCTGAAAAAAGAAAAATTATTGACCTCCGTTTGCTCAACTTGTATCTGCCTCCACTAACAGTTGATGTTAAAGAATAACATGATAATTAACAAATGAAAGGTCAGCAATTTTTTTTTTTTTCTTTTTTTTAGAGGAAAGAAAGGTCAGCAAATGATGAGACGAAAATTAATTTGGATTGCCAAAAAAGGACCAAGGTTGTGGCCAAACAATACTTGATGTCTTGATATGTAAATAGTATAAGCGTCAGCAATGACAGTAGCAATAGCCCGTGTTCATGATCTAAGCCACCTTGTCCAGAATTATTATTATTTTATTTTT
>CAXKVR010000154.1:0-160903 GCA_964058845.1 Carex sylvatica
GATGCGGGTCGATATTTGAAACATCTCTAAGTAATTCAGGGGGGTGCAGTGACCAGTTACACCAATCGTTTATAGAAGAATATTCAGTAACCAGAAATAGCAGTGAAACATATGAATGTAGCGGGTTTGATCTCTTAATATAAATTCCTTCTTTCTTTCTTTTTTTTTTTTGACAAAGTTGGTAGAAATCTTAATATAAATTCCTGCTGCAATGACTTGTTATACAGATACCGTATAGTTGAAGAAACAGAACTGCAATGACTTGTCCTGTTGTCCAACAATATGTCTGTATTTATTTTCTATTTTCTGAAACTTAATAAAATTAATTTTAAAATGTATTATTAAGATTATAACGGAGGGTTCCTTTATTATTTTTTTGCGCAACCATTATACTTTTATTTTTATTTTATTAACAATAAAAATTATAAAATTTATATTCTACAATATAACCGTAAATGTGAGATACATTATTTGCTTTCCGTACACATTAAAAACTATTATTTTTCAAATTGTTGTGTCATATTCTAAGTTGAAAACCAACGTTCCCGTCATTATATTTTACGAGCTCTTGTGACAATTAAAATGAAGGTGAAACTTCATAATTTTTCACAAATACATAAAAATCATATAAATTATATTTCACAATTTTATCGTAATATTTATATTTGAAATTTTATATTAGAGCAAGACTTAGGTGCTATGAATATCATAAGCTCTTTCGTAGTACAACTTCAAAAATCTATCGTATAAGCTTCAAAATTCGATCTAAATAGGTTAGTAAATAAGTTATGAGTGAGGCTATGGTACTTGGCCAAGCACACAGTTTTGTTGTGCTTTGATATATGAGACGTTGGATTCACATCTAATATCATCTGGCACGAATCTTGATACAAATCCAACGTCTCATATATCAAAGCACAACAAAACTGTGTGCTTGGCCAAGTACCATAGCCTCACTCATAAGTTATATAATGAATATGTAGAATATCAATTTTACTATTTTTATGATTTATGAAAGATGACAAAAAAAATAGCTTAGAACATTGGCAATTTTCTTTTTAAGTCATTTTTTGCGATCTTTCGTAAATAATAAAAAATAATAAAAAGTTTCAAAAATAGTAAAAATTAGTTCCTACAAATTCATTATATAACTAATTTATTGAGTTATTTAGACCAAAATTTAAAGTTTATATGACAGATTTTTAAAACACAATAAAAACATTAAAAATGAAAAAATTTAAAATTTTGATCCCTCCTCTCAACAAAGATTCATAGTCGACAGATTTCAAATTCTCAAACACCTGTATTTTGAATTTATATTTTCTGCATTAACGGAACGTGTATTAATAGATTTGGACTGTTCAATTGAGATCTGCATCAATATTAAAAGGCCATGTGTGTTATAGACGTAGGCCGGATTAACTCCAATCCTGATTAGATTGCCTAAATGCATTAAACCCATAAGATGCTCTTTTGAGTTAATGCAGAAAATGCAGACTCATAATATGATAGTCTTTTGAGTTTAATGCACCTCGGTCGTCTGATCAGGACCTGCGGGGCTGATTCTATCAGTCTGGGGAGTCTGCATCGTTTGCATCAACTCAAAAGAGCATATTTTGAGTTAAAGCATCTGAACTATTTGATTTTAAATGGAGCTAATTGGTCCACAACTTATAATTCAGAGACTCTTTAATATTAGTGTGGATTTAGTATGTACGAATCTTAAAGTGAATCAGACAGTACAGATACATCAACTCAAAATATTCTTTTTTTGAGTTAATGCAGAAGACACGAATTCCAGTCTGAGGCCCTGCCTTCAAAACAACAGTGTAAATAAATTATTTCAATAAGTGTAATAAATGACCCGGCTCTAATGTCGTATCAGCCTGATCTCCTTCAGGCCCATAATGTTGTAATAAATTATTTCAATCAGTGTAATATAAATGATATACAAAGACTCGGCCCGTAATGTTGTATCAGCTTCATCTCCTACAGGCCCAGCCCAAAATAAAAAGGAAAAATAAATAAGAAAGAAATAGAAGAAGAAGAGTGGGAAACAATAGGAAAACCTCTCGGTTAAAACCCCTTGGTCTGGGTTTTTCCCATCTCTACTTCTTCGATCCGCAACAGTTAAACTGTTAAAAGAGGAAATCAGCTTGTTGAGATGGCTCTAGCTCGCAGTAGCGTGATTCGTCGTCTCCATAAATCGATCCAGCCGTCGTATTTGTTTTCGAGGTAAAAATCCCGAACCTGCTCTCTTACAGCTGAATTCATAAATTTTTAAGTGATAGACTGATAGCTCGACTTGTTTTTAATCACCTCTTCCATTTATTACCTTTCTTATAGGTTTGGTGCTCCCTCGAATCAAATGCCTCTAGATTGGAGCTGCAGAGGTATGCATGTGTTATGCTTTCTTTTCTTTTTTTAATATTATTATGCAAATGTAATACTGCATAAGCCTATTTGTTTGCTCATGTTATCTGTCTGCTGCTTGTGCTGCAAGGAGTATAAAATAAACTATTCAGCATTGTTTCTGTGATTTAAGCCATTTACTTATAACTGTTAGTTTATGGAGAGTCCAGTTTGTTACATTTTTTTTAATCTTATTGTTTAAAAAGAATAAAGGCAAATTATCTAAAACCTCTCAAAGTTGATATTTGTCATTTTTATGTGCTACGTTGTTCTACTAGCTTTGATTTCTCTTATTTTGTGTGGCTAAATTTTATCTTTTGATGGAATCGCACATTGTCTTTGTCTAGGGTTTGGTAAAGAAAGAGGATTGATGAGTTCTTCTTACAAGATTCAAGACTATTTAAGTCAAAATGTACACAACTCCATGCCAGTGTACACCGTGAAGGTCAGAATATTTATATTTAGCCTCCTGGTTTGTTCATTCACATGTGCAATTGTGCCAGTATTGCCCCATTGAGGCTCAATAAGCAATTACATATCAATATGCTTGACTTAAAACAATCTACCTTCCATGTTTCCATCATAAGCATCAATAAGCTGAGAAGAGAACCAATTTAATACCAAAAAGACGGATATAATTTTTATGTGATGCTATCAATACCTCATATAATCAATTTAATACTCATATTTCTGCACTTAATTGACCCAAGCTTTCCTAAATCTTATTGTTGTAATGCGTCAATTGTTCAATTTACCCTAAAAGATATATTTAGGTGCTATTACAAGCCAACAAGAAGGAAACAAGAAAAAAACATAGACCATACCAAGCAGTCTTTTCAAGGTCAAGCTGGTATATCCTTGCTTTAAACCTGACTGCTACGATATCAACATCTGGTATCATAAAAATTGTCCTCTTATTTGTGTTTATTTGTCTATTTCAAAATTGAGTTGATGCAGATGCTTCAGAAGGCAATGCAATTGAATTCCTTGAGGTCAATGTCAGTCAAAGTTCCAGGTAGTACAAAAAAGGTAAATATTTTTCTCTAGTTTGGTATGTTCACTTATAGTGTCTTTTACTAGAGTTTATTTAAAGAATGGAAAGAATCAAACAGAGAAAAAAAAATGGCCTGCTTGGAACCATATTAACAACCTTAGCCTGAAGTAATACTCAACTGTGGATTGCCAGAACTAGCCAAATTAAAGCAAAGTACTATTAATGAAAAACTGCCTTTAGAATGGCACCATTCTAGCTCGTACTGCATTAGACTGAAATGGTACTGAACTCCTTTAATGCAATCTTTGACACACTTGTCTTGTTTTTTATTATAATACTGAAATTTTGTTGTTTTATACTATTACTGGAATTTTGTTAATGCCTTTGATTCAGCTTTTAGTATCTAAATCTTATTGATTGTGTTTTCATGTTCTTAATTGTTATTTTTGAGAATACAGTCGACTTTGAAGATAGTCATGCAGAGCCCAGGCTTTGTCTATGAACCATATGAGCCCCGCGAGCGTATTAGTTTCTGGAAAAGGTATGACTTCTTCAATTGCAAGATTTTAGATTTTTACAACTATCTTTATTGTTATATTTAATTGTTTGATTTCTTATATTGTGTTTATATGGGTCTTAATAGAAAAACAGAGTTCTGCTAAATTGGCTCAGTAGTGGAACTGGTTAGCCTTAGGTTTGACAAGCAGTACATGCTTGGTACAGGCTGTAATGGTACCAGATTCATACCTGTAGAAACCTCAGTGAAGCAAACAAGCAATGAAACGACAAAAATAAAAGTTAAGAAGGAACATAGCAAACTTAACTGAATTGGGATCCTCTAAACTGATAATAAATAAGGTTATTATGAAGTGTACCAAAATTTCAATTACAGTGGCGTCATATATAGCATCGTATCATTGCCATTAACAGTTCTTCTTGTCATGAATAAGATGGTTCACACCCATTGGCTGGAGAAGAACCAAGGAAGATCTCATTATGGAGGTAATATATCATAAGTTTCCTTTTGTCATTGTTCTTGTTAGTTACTGAGAATTAGAGGTTGTGCTTTGCGGACCAAGTTATTGTACTCGGATTGCCTGATTTTATGGAGCCAGCATTTTCATATCAACATCTCAGACGTTCTTGAGTTCTGAGTCACATTTTTTTTTTTGGATAAAAGGCATAAAGCCCGTTTCATGTTAATGAAACAAAAAGTTTTGAGTCACGTATATAATGTAGAAAGTTTCAAGTTTGTATATTCCTTTTTTTTTTCGTTTTGTTAAAATCTTGATTGTTATGGGAAATTCTCCTTTTCCATTTCTTTCTAGATGAAAAGTGCTTATGCAATTAACAAGTTAAGGAAGACAACTGGCTACACCAAGAATTCTTTTTATCAACAAGCTGTTAGATTATATAAGGAGGTATGTTCCATTCTCTTCCTTTTACTTTGATCTTTTGTTGGTTTGTTTACTTGGATGTGGTGGTGGTTGTTGTACGAAGTAGTTACAACTTTTGAAGCTATTATTTCCCTTAGCTTTTAGTTCAGACTTTATGCCTTTAGGTTCATGTTCGGTCCAAGCACAGATGAGGAAGTCTCTTACTCCTCACTTAAGTTGCCAAATATGGATAAGTTGCATACCAAGAGGGAAGTTATTGAGGCACAAGTTATGTACCTCTATTGTGCAATTTATGCATCACTTGTGTATTTAGCTGCTAAAATCCATTTTATTTTGCTATGAAATTCAAGCTAAAGCCATGATGCCTCAATTTCTGCAACTCAATTTTGTAACTGATTCTCAGTTGCTCTCAATTGTGTAGAAACACCAATTGCCAAATCTAGACCTCAACTAGTCACAATTTTACCTAACTTTATCGCAAGAACTCCGTAGTCCTTTCTTCCTCAAGGTTTTGCAACAATTTATGCCTCAGTTACCATAATTTGTAATTAAGCATCACTGAATCCGAAGAAAGCTAAAAAATGAACAACATTACTTGAAACAGTCTCACACTCTCAGTTCATGAGATTCAATTGCTTGTTTTTATGTTTTCCAGGCTTGCTGACCTTTAATTGGGTAATACTTTTGTAGTTTAAATCTTTGACATTGAAATGTGCTTGTCCAACAATTCTCATGCATGCTTTTTTTTAATTTTTTCTTCATTCTTTTTCTGTTGAAATTATTCCTTTTTTTCTTTTGTTCTCCAGATCAATACTTTGATGGCAAATGGAGATTTATCCGCTCTTAGGAAAGTTGTTACAGAGAAAATGTATTCTGTAAGCTCTCCTGTTGTACTTTATTTCCTGAAAAAGCATCTAATTGACCTATACATGACAAGAAATTTCTCATGTCCCTAAGAAACATCAGGAATGTACCTGGCACCCATTTTCCTCATCTCTTATGAAATGCCAAAGGCAGTAAACATCAACTTTTGTGAACTTAATATGGAGGGCATATATGCACTCTATTTTTGTAGTGGGGGAGGAAAGTCATTATTTCTTATGTTTCATTTTTTATATTTTAGACTCTGAAGAATGAACTGAAGAAAAGAGAAGCTGTATGGAGCTCAGTGTACTGGGAGCTGGATGGGTCTGGTTTGCGTTTAAGGACATTGCGGGCCCGCATGGTAAGTGATTGATACAACATTTTCAGGTTTTGGTTCGTGAGGTATAATATTTCATTAGCACCCATTTAATTCTGTCAGTTTTGGGTCACCTCTGTTCTCGTTTCATGTCGATAACAGTCTTGTGAGATTTCATTTCTGTATTGCTCATCCTTTGATTAAAGGCAGATAAAGTCTGGTTCCTTTATCTGGGCTCAACTTGTCGGTGTTTCAACTGGTTGACTGGATGGCAATGATAGATGTTTACGGTCCTGGATTTAGAAACAGCACCAATCATATCAGATTGTTAGATTTATTTTGTTACTGTTGGTCTAATCCAGTAACATTACTCTTTTCTCTTCCAATCTAATATTAACTGATTTAACAGTGCTTATTTTAAGTTATGTTTTATATCTTATCTTATTGTCACTTGCAGATAGCCATAGATAAAAATGACCTGGATAAAGCTTACATCCAACTCACAATAGAATTTGTTGGCAAGCAGGTTGAACCCTAGCCTCACACCCCCCCTCAAAAGAAGACAGATATATAAATAATAAAAAGAAAAAAGGAAAAATAACAAAAATAACCCACTGAAAGAATGAAACTATAAATATGAGATGAATAAATAACGTGGAGTACGAAAATCATTTTATCATCTGAATAGGAAAGTTTTCATATCATTTGAATAGTTTTACCTTTTGACAAAGGTCCCATTAATGAGAAGATAATAATTTCATTGTGTGGCTATTGGTCTGTTTGTAATTTATGAGAACATTGAATCTTAAAGATCACTTGATACTTCTATTTTTTCAGACAAATTATTGTTCAATTTGTCTGTACAATCTTCGGTTTAGAAAAATATTGTTCAATTTGTCATGCAATCTTAAGTTCTCTGACCTCAATTTTTTTTCTCTAGAAATTCGAGGCATATAATAAGAAAGGAGAAATTGTATCTGGAGACAAAGCAAAACAGGCAAGTATTTATTTAATTATTTTCCTTACTTTTTTATCTCAATCTATTATCTATTTTATATTTTGCAAAGAATTAAGGACAAAAAACCAGGGATGACATGGTTCCTGTTACTCGTAATTATTATTGTTGGTTTTGGGCCTTTTTTAATATCTTGGCTTCTTATGTGCTTAATTGCCCGACTGATGGCAAATGCCTTGGCTTAACTGAAAAATCAGGTCTATTGAGTGAAATTCCTTGGCTTAACTGAAAATTTAATGTGTAAATAAATTGATGCTTTATTTTATCTTGACTATTTTTTTCTCTGGGAAAGGTACATTATTGGTTCATATTCTGTAGTTTTGGGTAGAATTTCATGTTTATTTTCTAACTCTAGAAACAATATCTTTAGGTACTTGTAAAGGACATATGGGTGTTTGAGAGATCTCTCTTTCACCCAGGAGCTGACTGGCGTCTTTGTGGAAGACTATCATAGCAGATTTTATAAACCACTTCCCCCTTTCTCTTTAATCAGAATTTTGGAATAAATTATTTCATGCACAACATCAAATGTCATGTACCACTGCAAAACAAGAGATTTCTCATATGCCCTCTACAAATGGAGATCACCACATGATACATGATCTTATAATTTATATAGCACCCATAATATGTAGAGATAAATTTGGAAGAGAAGAGTTGTAGTCTTATTTGGTGCTTTCAAAAGGCATGTATGATGTTTCCTATTTGTGGGGTATGCAGGGTGATCTTTTTTCTGTTTGTTTCATTGTTGGAGTATATACATCTGGTGTTTAAAATTTTGCTTAAAGGTATACATAAAGTTGTTCCCAAATGTTTTGGATCTTTTTTTATATTATTGAATGTTGTTAGGAAAGCAAACTTGCTTAATGATAGACATTGTTTATATCCATAGGAAGCGATTCTTGCAGATCTTTTTGTCCCTATCTAGGTTTCATTTATAATTGGTGATATTTTGTAGTGGATGATATCCTTATTGTTATTTGTTTTTCAATCTTTTCATTTCTCATTTTTCTTTCTCCTTCATCCTTATCTGTGTTTGCAAGAATGTCATTTGGTTTTGATGAATAAATTAGGCCCGCCCTTTGTGCTTTGTATAGAGAAATTATTATGAAGAGGGTTCATTCCAGGAGGCAGTTCATGGGTTTCTTTAGCTTGATCAACGAACCTCACTTGTGAACCATCTGGCTTGCATGTTTTGCCTTGTTTCTGACCAGATAATGAGGTTGTTCCATTCCTGCGATGCTCATTCAGTTGCAAAAATGTGTTTGTTAAACAAGAAGTAATTGATTCGTTGATCGGGTAATCCAAAGGGTCCATTTGCAAAACAATCACTCAAGCAACTATTCAAGTACAACCCCAAGACTGGTTTTCTAGTTACAACTTGGGAGGAAGGATATGTCGTAATGCTGTTGCTCGAGGGATAAAATTATTTTGACAGAAGTACAGTTAATGTCAGAAATCAGAATATGAGAACCATATTTAAAAAAAAAATAAAACTACACATTATGACTTGGAATTTTTATTATTTGAAAAAAAAATAACAAGTTGCGCCTATCCTTTTGTCCTTTATGGATCACTGACGTGCAAATTTAAACCAACGTTCTACAGCAATATAAGAATTTATTTTATCTGCAAAGATCAAGCGAGAATGAATGAATGATCATCACAAAGTCTTATTAGTAATAGTGATATTCTCGAAGATAACAATTTCGTGCATCTTGCTGGGACCCACAGCTGACAACTTTTTCAACTTCTATTTCCTCGCTAACATAGTACTAACATAGCAAGGCCTGCATTAGCACTTCGGAGTAGGTCCGATGCCCATTGGACCTACTTTGGTTCGATGGATGATCTGGCCATCCAATTTCATCAAGAATCGTGCGCTCCGTATTAAAATCCGTATGAGTTTTTATCAATTTTCGTGCGCACAGATCTTAATGTTAATCGTACGGTGATAGAGCTAATTGAACCTAAAATTAGGTCCAATGCCCATCGCACCTACTTCTATCTCATTAGCATTAGACTTAAAGAGTACTTTTTTTTTTTTTTTTTTTTGATTGATGCTTAAAGAGTACTTGACCGATGGGAAGACCACTGAAACAATACAACTGTCCCAGACTTTGTTTGCCTTCTGAATTTGTGCTCGCTCGAAAGGGGTATTTACTTTGATCAGAATTCCGATTGGCACTAGAGATCAAATTGACATCCGAAGAACTAGAACGGAACAAAACTGTGCAGTGTCGATTATCATGCTATACATTTTTAAGTTTTTAACCAATATCTAGGTTCCATTGTTTGGCCCATTATAATATAAAGATTTATTTTCATAATGATAGATGCATAAATTTTACAGTTACTTGGGTGTCCTTTTATTTTTTATACCAGATTTTTTTTTCTTTGATTTTCATTAGAAATGCTATGTAATATTTTGTGCTGGGTTACATAAAAATAAATAAACGGAATATATTATGAACAATTAGTTTATCATGGCTTTCAATGTAATAGCATTATAGTTCTTTAGTTTACTATTTTTCTGAATAATAATTATTTAGTTTATTCGGAATATTGTCTCTCAAACTGGATCATATTTTCACCTTTTTTTTATCTTTTATCTATTTTCATTCCATAATGTTCGAAATCTGAAAGTTCTAACGTTTCCTTTTAGACTTTTGTGCTATATATTATTTTCCATGCATCTGACATATTGTATACCAACATTGCGTAAATTTTACGCTTGTTAGAAATTTCTAACAGTGTTCTTTCAATTCAACACTTAGCTTTTTTTTAATTCTTTTAGAAACAAAAATACGTTTTCTTTATTTAACCTAGAGCATACAAAAACAATCACACAAGTATGCATAGCTCTTTGGCAGCATATGTCAAGTTTCTCAAATTGGAAATTCAAACAAAAACCCATCAAATATACTCAATGAATTGCTAGAATACAGATTGGAAGATGTAAATCAGTTGAGGTAAATTTTATTGATTTGTTTATATTTAATGAAAGTAAATCATGTAATATCGAAAGTAAGATTTACTACGGACATTGATTTTTTTTATAGTGAGATCTATTAAGACTATTGTTATATATATCACAGTTCATGGGATATTAATATGCTATGCAGAACTTCAAGTGTGAACTTTGTATGATTTTTTTATGTCAAATGTATACTATGTCAAGTGTAAAGTACTGAACAACATAGTGAATTGGGTTCGTAGGTAATCAAAATCAGTATCCTTAACTTAGAAACACTGGAGTTTTTTTCAATCAAATTTATTTCGCCTAATATAAATGAACTGCAGAGATTCATAGTAATGAGCTCTGAGAGTTGATCATGACATTTTTTTTCAATCCGACTTATTTCATCTTGCTCAGTTTCTTTTTTTTATCTGAGCAAGATATGGAATGAAGCTATTTTAGTTTTTTTTTTTTTATTTAATGAATTATATCAATCTATGTAATACTTTGATGTATCAATCTAAAACTAATATATAAGGGTAAAAGGGTTTTTAAAGGGTGTATGGCATTTACTGGTCTTTTGTACAAGTGTCAAATTCAATATGAGGGAAATAAAACCAGCGAGACTGGTACAGAGGAAAACTGAACTGTTACAAGACTGAGGAAGGGTAAAGGTTGTACACTGACAAGAAAGTCTGGTTGTAATAGACGGTACCGAACTGGTACTGGTAAACGTTGGGAGAAGATGGAGTGAAATCAGAAAGGGACCATATATAGTGACACAAGGAGACTGGTAAAAAAAATGGAATCGGCATTAAAATTCGTGATGGAAAGATAGCATATATTTTTATTAAGAAAAAGTAGGTTAAAATTTTCTAATGTAACTTAATTCTTTCGTCAGGTTTGCATTATTTCTTACTTGATATTTTAATTACTTAGTTCATGCATGATTGACCTCAAATTTTTAATCTCTATTTTTTATCTTTTGAAATTTGTTCAGACTGATATTCTATCAGGTTCAAGTGCAATTGTATGTGAGCATTAAATAGCCTACTGGATTTCTGTAATGTGAGGCATCAAGTAAAGGTTAAGGCCTAATTTGATTTTGAGTGCTGAGAAAGAACTTGTTTACAAGACCGAGTAGTGCCAGTCTATGGAGGCCTTGTTTTCATGGTATGGATTTTGTTCTTATATATATTTTTAAAGCAACTATCAAGATATGATCATGCCTGTTCTCAATGGATCATATTATATATATATATATATATATATATATATATATATATAGTAAGTCTACCATACATTGCAATGCATAGGCACCTCTGTGCATTGGACTATAAATCACCATATTCAAAGTCCAAATGACCGATCCAAACGTTCATCTTGTTCTCCATATTAATATGTGCTTGGAGACCAAATTTTACATTTTTTGGAATTTTTTTACTATTTATTAATCCACATTGAAAATCGCTGATCCAACGGTTACAGTAAAATCAAAAGGCACCGTTGGATCAATGATTTTCAAAGTGACTTAATAAATAGTAAACAAATTCCAAAAAATATAAAATTTGGTCTCCAAGCACATATTAACATGGAGAATAAGATGAATGGTTTGGATCGGTTATTTGGACTTTGAATCCGTGATTTATAGTCCAATGCACAAAGGTGCCTATGCATTGCAATGTATGGTAGCCGTACTCTATATATATATATATAGAGAGGTTGGCTACTATGCATATATAAGCATATCCCCACATATGCTTATAACTCATTTTTGTGTCTCCAATATCCAAATGGTCGATCTAAACCGTTAGATGTGATCTCTATATTGAAATATGCTTGGAGACCAAATTTTACATTTTTCTGAATTTATTTACTATTTATTAAGCCACTTTGAAAATCGCTGATCCAACGGTGGCTTAACAAAACAGTAAAATCAGAAGCCACCGTTGGATCAGCGATCTTCAAAGTGGCTTAATAAATAGTAAATAAATTCAGAAAAATGTAAAATTTGGTCTCCAAGCACATTTCAATATAGAGATCACATCTAACGGTTCAGATCGACCATTTGGACATTAGAGACACAAAAATGAGTTATAAGCATATGTGGGGATATGCTTATATAAGCATAGTAGCCAACCTCTATATATATAGAGAGAGAGTAAGGCTAGGGTGCTATGGGTTGCATAGAGAACTACGGTGCTATGGCTCAATATTCGAGTTTTTAAAATTCTAACTGTCAATCCGAACTGTTAATCCTGTTTTCCATATTAATGTGTTTGGAGACCAAATTTTACATTTTTTGAAAATCTTTTACTATTTTTTTAGATAGTTAGAAAATCAAATATCTGAATGATGCAGAATTTTTTAGATCAAGTGATTTTCTACCTATCTAAAAAAATAGTAAATTTTTTTCAAAAAATGTAAAATTTGGTTTCCAAACACATATTAATATGGAGAACAAGATGAACGGTTCGGATCGACCGTTAGGATTTTAAAAAGTCGAATATTGAGCCGTAGCACCGTAGCTCTCTATGCAATCCATAGCACCCTAGCCTTACTCTCTCTCTCTCTCTCTCTCTCTCTCTCTCTCTCTATATGTATAAAAAAAAAAAAAACTTAAGTATTGTAAGAATGAAATACATGTACCTTTGTTGTTGGTTATTTTGCCTAGTCAAGTCCAGATATCTCCTATTAAGAAGAATTTAATGTACATTTAGAGATAAAAATTGATCATACATTGCAAGAATGTGATGTAATTTCCATATGCTTGATTTAAATCATGTTAATGTAAGCTAGCCTTGCAAAGGATGAGAAATAAATTCTGATGATCACAATGGAAACTGTATAGTCTACTACCTCTCCAATTTGATTGGATTTGGAACGAAGCTCGTCGAAAGCTATAGTAAATTTTACAAAAGTTCGCTAACAATTTGCTTTTTCTTATTATTATTATTTTTGTAATTTTCCTCTTTTATAAGGATTTTGGCAAAGGAAATATAGATAAATTGGGGCACGGTATTTATAAGTCGGTGGATGTGAACCTCCTCCCTTCTCTGTTTCTCATATATGCTGAGAACCCAAGTGATTCTGGCAAGGTCGGTTTGTAAAATTTCTCTCTAAAAGAAGTTTAATAGAATACAACGGAAAAAGGTTAGGGTAAAAATTTATAGCTTCGTGCAGCGCAGATATTATAGAATACAGACATCACTGCATATGATTTATGCGTTGTATAAAGTTAAAACTGCTCTGTTAAATCTTTACCCAAAGAAAATGGGCATCAGTAGCAGGAGTCCACGTCTCCACCGACATTTTTATTTTTACCAAAAAAAATTTATTTTATTAAAAATAACCAATATTTAAAAATAATTTTAAAAATATCCAAAACGTGAATTTTTCACGGTTCCAAATTTTTTTTTTTTTTTACAAAAAACAGAAATTTGTATTTACTTTTATTTTTTTTATGAAAATATTAGAAATATTGGATATATTTCTTTGAAAATAGATGAAATACAATACAATTTGATTTATTAGAAAGACTGTAACAAATAATCCGATCAATATTTTTTAAGCCGGATTTTTCGCAGCTGTAAGAAAAATTAATATATTTCATTATGTGTTCTTGTAAAAAAATAAAAATGCATGGATTCTGAGTTATTGATCCCGGTTCAAAAGTCACTTCTAGGTAATATAGAAATTATTGTGATTTTCTAGTACATTTAATTTATAAAAAAGTTGTATCTATTTTAAAAAAAAATAAAAACTTTAAGTTATTTAATGATTGTTATTCAAAAAAAATTCTCAAAAGAGATACAACTTTTTATAAGTTAAATGTACTAGTAGGATCACAATAATTTCTATATTACCTAGAAGTGACTTTTGAACCGGGATCAATAACTCAGAATCCATACATTTTTATTTTATTACAATAACACATAATGAAATATATTAATTTTTCTTACAGTCGCGAAAAATCCGGCCTGAAAAATATTGATCGGATTATTTGTTACAGTCTTTCTAATAAATCAAATTGTATTGTATTCCATCTATTTTCAAAGAAATATATCCAACATTTCTAATATTTTCATAAAAAAATAAAAAATAAATATAAATTTCTGTTTTTTGTAAAAAAAAAAAAAGGAAAAAAAAATTTTGGAACGTGAAAACGGCTTGGATATTTTTAAAATTATTTTTAAATCTTGTTATTTTTAATAAAATAATTTATTTTTTTGGGTAAAAATAAAAATGATGGACGTCTCCATGACGCATTGAAAATTTCCAAAGCAATTTCCAATTGGGCTATTAATTGAGGTAACAACACAGATGCATCTTGGAATTGTGCCACAACTTTTGGATCAAATACGAATCAATGAGAAAAATGCTCCAATAGCGAATCAATGAAAAAAATGGGCTGTACAAAATGAACTTCTCCGTTGAACTTCAACCGACGTTCTCAAAAAAAAAAAAAAAAAAACTACAAAACATAATCAGCTGAAAAGGTTCAATAACATGTTTTCTTTTTTTATTTTAAGAAAAAAAAATAACATTCTTATTTAACGACATACTTCTGTATAGGGCTGGCAAAAAAATTCGAGGTTCGTAATTTGATTCGGATTTATTCGGGTTTGATTTGAGTTTAATTCGATTCGAAATGGGTTCGAATTGAAACGAACCAAACCAGGTTCGGTTCGAAATTAATTCAAACCAAACTCAAACCTAGCTTGGTTCGATCGAAATAGGTTCGTGATTTTTTTGTGGTTCGAATCTCATAAAATTACCGCCCATCCATTTTACTTTATCAGATAGAATCTCATAAAATCTAGCCATTCATTTTACTTAGAAAAATTAAAAAGCACATGAGAGAGTACACCTTTGAGTTGCTCTCATTATTTCATTTAACCTAGCTGTTTGGGAGACTCTCAGCCTCCCACGCTCTCTGACTCACTCTCATCTCGCTCTAAACCCTAACTTGGCCATCGCTCCTCTCTCTCTCTCTCGCAAGTCGCAACTGCTTTCATCTCGCAACAGTACTGCTCTCTCTCTCTCTCTAAGCTAGCAGTACACCTCCGTCGATTGGAATTCTTCCGCCGACCTAGGGTTCAGAGCTAGGGTTCCAGCACCGTCGTTAGCAAGGCGATTGAACACCAACAAAAATAACCCGTTTAATTGGTACGCTATGCATAGTACCTTTGCCTCACTCTGCCAATTGATTGGCATTGTTTCTATTTTACTTCATCCTTTGTTTTTCTTGCCTTGGCTGAATTTTAAGCAAAACAAAAATAATATTTTAATACCTATTTCTTCTTACTAGTCCAGTGCCCGTGCGTTGCAACGGGGGTTGAAATATTATTTTGATCACTTTTTTTAAATAATTTCTTCATTATGTGTTCATCAATAATAAAAGTAAATTATAACCTTAGAGCTTAATACTATATTACGGCATCTCCATTGATGCAGTTGATTTGCAATTGCAAACAACTATCCTGAAATAATTGAAATCAATTTCATTTCTTAATTGCAAAACTCCTGCATTAATGCAATTTGCAAATTAATATCTGAAAAATAATTTTGCATAAACTCAAATACATCCATGTAAAATTGCAAATTAGAAAAATATAAGGAGAATAATGAAAATATTATTTTCACAAAGAAATCAGTGCCATCGTTGGAAAGGAGAAAGGGACGCATGGGGAAGGAAATTCATATCATATGAGATATCTTAAATTTTGCCTTGACTTTTTGGAAAATCTAAACCGTTCAAATTCAGTCTACACGAATCTCGAAGCTCAATAATACTTCTGCACGAATAGGCACGCAAAAGTTGAGATATCCAGAGCCGTTCAAATACTTTCTGCACGAATCTCGAAGCTCAAATAATACTGGCCCCTGCGCTACCCCCGAATAGGCACAGGCCACGTGGGTCAAGCAAAAGTTGAGATATCTCGGGAAAACCGCGTAAACTCTGAGATAACTCAACTTTTGCTTGACCCACGTGGCCGGTGCCTATTCGGGGGTAGCGCAGGGGCCAGTATTATTTAAGCTTCGAGATTCGTGCAGAAAGTATTTGAACAGTTGAGATTTTCCATAAAGTCACGCAAAGTTTGAGGTACCTCAGAGGATACGAATTCGAAAAAGTAGAAAACGCGTGGAAACAGTAGAAAACGCATGGAAAAAAGAAAATTCAGTGATACAATTTCTGTGTGGCATTATATGTAGCATGGATATAAATCACTAAATTTAGATTTCTACACGTTTGACAACATGAAACAGGTGTATAAAATCAAAATTATTTATTAAAGGCTGAGATTAAGATCTGTTTTGATGAGTGGCTGAGATTTATAGAATCAACGGCTCAGATCTTCTCTGGACAAATAGAGGGTTGGATCCCAAAAAAATTAGCATGCTATTTAGTAGGGAGGATACTAGTCGTTACCAATAAATTATCTAAATCTGATATACTGATAAAACCTTTAGCTGGTATACTGATATACTAGTTTTTCTTACCTTGGCTGATATACTGATATACTGAAATACTAGTTTTTCTTGCCTTGGCTGATATACTGATATACTGATAATCCTTTCCTACAGATTTGCGCCCTTCTCAACTGCATAGATTTGGATCTGTTGTTTCAGCTGCGGATTGGCAAATTAGTTTAGGTATGTTCCTTATAATTAATTTTAGTAATTTACTTGAGGATTCTTTCTATTTTATCTTTTATATACATTTCTATTATACATAACTTGTCTATTTGCCTAATTATACTTGCTGATCTACATCTTTTAATTATACTTACTAATTTGCCCCTTTTCTATTTTAATTATACTTGCTGATTTGCATCTTTGTTTATTTGCTTAATTTTTTTTATAGAATGTCACGGGTTGAATCTTCTCTTACTCCCACTAATGAGGTGGAAGAAGGTGAAACTATAGATACCGACAATGGCAGTGAGAAAATTCTCATAGATGTTGATGAGACTACGGTGGTTGACCTAACTGAAGAAAATGTTAAGGGAAAAGGTTCGAAAGCCGGATGCAAAAGAAAGTCGGAAGTGTGGGAGTGGTTTAAAACGTTTGATATGGATGTGAAAGGGCCCAAAGGAACAACAGTGAAGATACAAAAGGCCGAGTGTACCCAATGCAAAAAAAGGTACAATGTGAACCTAAGTTGTAGTATTTCTCACATCTTAAAGCATGTTAAAGCTTGTTTTAAAATTAAACGAGTCAAAGAAATATCACTATCGGGTACGTTGAAATTCCCAAATAATAACCAAGTTTGGTATGATGTAGTGAGAGGGAGCGGGGGTTATGATCACATGAAATGTCGGGAGATTATTGCAAAGATGATCATGACTCATGAATTGCCGTTCTCGTTTATTGAATACCATTGGTTTAATGTTATAATGAAGTACAACAATCCCTTATATCAAAAAGTGACTAGAAACACCATAAAAAATGATTGCATAAAGTTTTTTGAATCTGAAAAAGAGAAGATTAAAAATGTTTTCAAGCATGCCAAAATGATATCACTCACTTCTGATTGTTGGACTTCAAATCAAACCATTGGTTACATGATTATAACCGCTCATTACATAAATTCATATTGGAAATTGCAAAAAAGAATCATTAGTTTTATTGAGCTTGCACCACCTCACACTGGTGAGGCAATCTCGGATGCCATTTTGGAGTCTCTTAGAAAGTGGAGAATCTTAAACAAAATTGGAACAATTACCCTAGACAATGCATCCAATAATGATAAGGTTGCGCTCATTTTGAAGTCTAACTTTGAGGTAACAGGCATGTTGCATTTTAATGGTTGTTTTTTTCATGTGAGATGTTGTGCTCACATATTGAATTTGATAGTGCAAGTTGGACTTGATCAAATTAATGATTGCATTGTCAAGATTAGGGAGGGTGTTAAGTACCTTAGAAAATCCCTGGCTAGATTGTTCAAATTTGGAGAAGTTGCTATCCAATTAGGCATACCCACTAGGCGATCCTTGTGTTCTGATGTGAAAACTAGGTGGAACTCAACACATCGCATGCTCAAATCGGTTCTTTATTACAAGGTTGCGCTTGAAGGGTATGCCAAGAGAGATTCAACTTTTAAGTGGCTGCCCACGGAGTTGGAGTGGGCAAATACCAAAAAGGTAGTGAAGTTGCTTGATGTTTTCACTAAAGCGACAAACCTTTTTTCGGGAACCACCTACCCCACCTCAAATTTATTCTTTAATGAAGTGTTTAAGGTTAAAAAGGTAATATGTGAGGCTTACAGTTCATCAGATGATTTCTTGAGTAAGATGTCTCAAGTCATGTATGTGAAGTTTGAAAAGTATTGGGGAGAAATTAGTCTTTTAATGACTATTGCTTCTATATTAGATCCAAGGTTCAAAATGAATTTGGTCGGATTTTGTTTCAAAAAGTTGTACCAAAGTTATGAGGTTGATGCTCGTATTGAAGATGTTAGAAGCAAGGTTGAATTGCTTTTTCAGAAATATGAAAGGGAATATGTTGCTTCCAATAGTGTATCGAGTTCTTCAACCTTGCTTCTAGATGGTACCTCTTTAGATAATACGCAACCCGAGGATGACTATTTTCATTTTGTGATTGAAAACCAAACCGAAGAGTCTCCAAAAACAGACATTGAGGTGTACTTAGAAGAAATGGTTCTTGTTGTGGGGCAAGGAGAGAAATTTGATGTGTTGGAGTGGTGGAAAGTTAATTATGTGAAGTTTCCAATTTTGAGCAATTTTGCTCGAGATGTCATCAACAGTCGCCTCTGAGTCGGCTTTTAGTGCCGGAGATCGTGTACTAGATGACTACAGAAGTTCCCTAACTAAAGATATGGTCGAACTTTTAGTTTGTGGAGGTGATTAGATAAGAGCAAGCTCAACCGTCACATTGCATACCTTACAAGTAAGAAACGAGGCTTATAAAATCTATTATTCATTTATTTGATTATTGAAATAGCTTTCACACTTATCTTTTGTTTTTGTTAATATTTTCAGCAAGCAGTCAAAGAAGAGGAGAACCTTGAAGTGAATATACCGATGAAAAAAACTAATTAGAGAAGCTCAATATTTCAGCATGCCCAACAGGTACTTGACTCTTTGTTTTGACTGTGTTGACTATATTTTAGAAAACTGAAATAATATTTTCTTGTTCTAGCTTTGCTTGGCTGCTAATCTGAATGGTTATTTTGGTTGTGCTGGCTGTGTTGGATGTGCTGTGTTGACTATGTTGTGTTGGCTGTGTTGATTGTGTTGTGTTGGTTGTGATGGTTGTGCTTCTCTGTAAGCTGGCTGTGTTGGATGTGCTGTGTTGACTATGTTGTGTTGGATGTGCTGTGTTGTGCTTCTCTATCAGTTGGCTGTGTTGACTATGTTGTGTTGGTTGTGTTGATTGTGTTGTGTTGGCTATGCTGGTTGTGCTTCTCTGTAAGCTGGTTGTGTTGGCTGTAGCTCCTCTCTGTGTTGACTATGTTAAGTGCTTTTACTGTCATGCCTTACCTGTTTTGCTGGCATGTCTGTAAGTTGTTGGCTATGGATATTAGGATGGGTGTAATTGTATTTTGCCTATGGTCAATGATGTAAATAATCGACATGGCTGAAACCTTGATACTGCTTCTTTTGGAGTTCAGTGTCTAGTTTAGGATGCCACATATGATACTACACATGATACTGAGACCTATTATGGCATTGGTTTTCTGTTTCGGGTAGCTTTCTATTTTCTGTCTATTTTTCATTTGAACTATTGTTTGTGATTGGTTGTGCTATTGTATACTGTTTAATGGATTGTTTAATGAATTATTCAATGGATTGTAGCTTTCTATTTTCTGTCTATTTTTGCACTTGTTTAATGGATTGTTCAAAATCAGATCTCATTTCGAACCTATTTCGAACCAAACCGAACCAGTTCGAATATGTACCGAACCAAACCCAAACTGGTCTATGAGGTTTGAAATCAGATTCAATTTTGAACCAGTTTGGTTTGGTTCGAAATTATTTCGAATCCGAACCCGAACCTGGGGTAGGTTTGGTTTGGTTTGGTTCGTTGTCAGCCCTACTTCTATATATATAACATGTTTTATAAATTCACTAATACTTAAAGTTATGACGTATGAGAAAAAACCTAGATTTTATTTAATTCTTTTCTCTTTCTAAGTTTTTCACCGAAATCACTATGTTTTTTTAATTATTATTGTAAATGAAACTTTTAATTATACTAAAGAGACCAAAATGTTTAGTATTATAGAATGTCCTATAATTAATAATCAATAAACATTGACTTAATTATAGAATTGTTACAAAACAAAACAAAAAATCATAGCGAACTATTCTGAAAATCTGTTTAATAATATCTAGAAATTTGTTTAATAATTTTTATATTACACTATGTTTTTCCCCTCTACTTACTACTGAGTATCCTCTGAAAGTTAATATTTAGATACTTTTCTTTATTCATTCTTCTCTTTCTTTGATTAACCAATATTCTGTTTATTTCTTTTTTTGGAAAAAGGTACTAGGTAGGTTATATATTAAATTTTGAGGAGCGCTAATTACCGTCAAAATTAAGAAAGCATCAACAATTATTTCCAAGGCATGTAACGTAATTATTGAGTATCGGTGCTAGGTTCTATACAGGGGATACAAATACTCTATCAAGCTTATGGCAGAAATTGTGTTTGGCGCATGCATGTCACATGAATTTTTCAATCAAGATAAACAAAGAATACAAATAATCTCGATACGAATACGGATAGTCTCGAATAAATACATATATAAATAGTCTCGATCTCGGATATCTATGACGTATAATTTTATAAGACAATCTGCTCTTTTGAATAATTATTCAAAATACCCCTCTAAAATATTTGATAGATTGTTATTATAGGATTCAAATTCACACTCACATTTTCTCTCTTCTATTTAATTACATCCTCTAATTTTAAAACATGAGAATAATATCAAGTTACTCTCCTTTTTAAACGATAACTGATCAATCATATTAAATTAGAGGTGAAAATGGAACGGATAGCGATAAATTTATATCCATATTTTTTTTTTCAGATACGTTTATAGATCGAATATTTATTGAAAAATATAATATTATTAAAAAAATATAGATATGAATAAGGATACAGATCGGATTGAAAATATAAAAATATTATTAAAAAACTATTAAATCTCATAATATTTATCTAATTATAATGATGATGGTGACATACTTTTTATCATAATATATATTAAACTATATGGTATATGAGGAGGACTCAAATGTCCCCATTGCTTTCGTACTCTAATCATACTCCACATATTTATCTCAGATTTTAAAGTTCAAACAGAAGATCCGAACCGCTCAACGTGATATCGCATTAAAATGTGTTTGGAGATCAAATTTTATATATTTTAGAATTTGTTACCATCTTTTAAGATAGATGTAAAATCACAATTTTTCAGAAATTTTGGACCATCTAAAACAATGATTTTGTATCCATATCCAAATAGATATTCAAATATCAGATATTCACATCTAATTTTTTGAAATTGAATATTATCCACACTGTTTTCACCATTATATTAAATTCATAAACAAAATACAAAATATTAAATAACTTCCGATGCATATAAAGAGTTGGATTACAAAAGTTCAACAGAAGTTTGGTCCAAAAATCAAACTACAAAAATAACTAAATTAATTTGTGAAGAACAATATATATATATATATATAGAGAGAGAGAGAGACTAATGTGCATTCGAATGTATATGAGCCGAAATACATACGGTCCAAATTTAATTTTTCAAAATTCAAACGGTCGATCCGAACCGTTCATCTTGTTCTCCATATTAATATGTGCTTGGAAACCAAATTTTACATTTTTCTGAACTTTTTTACTATTTATTAAGTATTTTACAAAATTGTTGATCCAACGATGGCTGCTGATTTTACTGTTTTGTTAAGCCACCGTTGGATCAACAATTTTGTAAAATACTTAATAAATAGTAAATAAATTCAGAAATATGTAAAATTTGGTCTCCAAACACATAGTAATATGGAGAACAAGATGAATGGTTCGGATTGACTTTTTGGATTTTGAAATTTCAAATTTGGACCGTATGTATTTCGGACCATATGCATACGAATGCACATTAGTCACTCTCTCTCTCTCTCTCTCTATATATATATATATATATTTCTTTTGAAAAGTAATGGCATTACCACCGATTTCATTGAAATCAAGTATATTTCATCCGGTACTCAAAATAGATACCAATACCAAATACGATGACTCTTACATCAGTTTAGTATCAACATCAAAAAGACTGAAAACATACAAAAAATATCTAACTAAGTAATAACCACTATCAACCAAACAAAAACCTCTAAGTAAGCATATCAAGAACTACACAGTCAGCAAAACAAACCTACTAAAAAGTGCATTTTTGATGAAAAACACTGATTTGAAAAATTCTAAAATAATAGTAAATTTTTTTCAAAAATGTAAAATTTGGTCTCCAAGCACATTTCAATATGAAGAACATGTTGAAAAGTTTGGATTGACTATTTGAATTTTGAAGCTAGAGATATGAGTGCAAATTAAAACGCCCACTAGGGCTGCTAATACTTAAGGTTCGGCTCAAACTCGGCTCGATTCAATGAGAGAAGCAAAATGATTCGGCTCAAACTCGGCTCGCTTTTGAAAGAAAAAACTCGGCTCAGCTCTGCTCATGTAAACACTTGGCTCGACTCGCGAACTCGTGAGCCGACTCATATTTTTACTTATTTGCACTTTCCATTAAGCAAGCATTTTGTTATGAGCAATCGAACAATTGTTTTGACTTTTGAGGAGTTATTACCAACCTATTGCTCAATTTAATTTCAAAGTTCAAAGTTCAATTTGAAAAAATTTCAAAGTTCAATTTCAATTTTTTTTATGCGTATAAATTTCAAAGTTTTTTCAAATTTCAAATTGTTTTCAAATTTCAAAGTTTTTTTTAAATTTCATTTTTTTTTCAAATTTTAAATTTCAAAAAAGTTCAAATTTCAAAAAAAAAATTCAAATTTCAATTTTTTTTCCACATTTCAAAATTTATAAATTTCAATTTTTTATCAAATTTTCAAAGTATTTTTCAAATTTGAAACAAAGAATCGAGAAAGAATATTAAAATCCAAGTCAGAGCCAAATTTGAAGGAGCTATTTTAGGAAGAGGAGGGTTCAAATGCCTCCATTTTTTGTGCCTCCACCATGCTTCCATTTTTTTTAACTTTAATAACTCAAAATTTAAAACTTAAAAGTTAAAATAATACCGTTAGATGTGATCTATGTTATTTTCTCTATGTTATCATAAAAAATTATCATATTTCAATTTTGTTTTTATGTGAATCAATAAGTTCAAAAATCAATGTCTAGAAATCATCCACATTAGTACATTTTTTATAATCTCTTGATGACAATCAAAATAAATTTGAAATGTCATAATTTTTTAGACGTGAATAAATAAAATGATGTAGATAATATCTAACGGTTTTGTTTTGACTTTTAAGTTTTAAATTTTGAATTATTAAAGTTTTTAAAAATGAAGGCATTTGAACCCTCCTCTTTTAGGAATGTGCATCAACTATAATTTAAAAAGTACGTAGTTGTGTTAATCTTAAAATTAACAAGCAGACAGATAAATTATGAAATTCGTATCACCTAAGGTAATAGAGTATTTTTATGTTTGTATATGGACCGTATAGTCAGAATTTGCACGACTATTAAAGCAGTCCGATATGTTCCACTCCGGACTGGATTGGCTTGGATTATGAATGGACGGCTGTGATTCAAACAGAAATATTATGTTACCATTCTAGATTATGACAATTGACCAGGAAGTTTCCGAATTCACATCACCTAAAGTGACTTTAATTTTGAAAATATGAGCTGTCTCGCGAGCCGACTCACGAGTTCTCGAGTCGAGTCGAGCCAAGTGTTTACATGAGCTGAGCTGAGCTGAGTCGAGCTTTTCCTTTCAAAAGTGAGCTGAGTCGACTTCGGGCTTTTTTAAGTTTTGAGTCTGATTCGTTATGAAATATTGAGCCGCTCAACTCATCGATTCGCGAGTCGACTCGACTCATTAGCAGCCCAAACGCCCACTTTAATTTGTAAAACATGGTAGCCTTACTCCAATAATTTTATTATTTTCTAACTGATTTATTTTAGTTTAACTTTAGTTATAAGTAATTGATGCTTCATAGTTTATTTGCTGATTTTAATTAGGATTGTGGCATTATTTTAGTTTATGTTGCATAATTAATCATTTATATCTTTTAAAAAACTGGAATAAAAATTATAAATGAAATAAATTCTTTTGGAAATAAATATATATGCTATTTATTTATTTGATAAATATTTTTATTCGTTTCTTTACTCGTTATATTCATTAATAAATTAGGATTGAATATTGCTAAGTTGATATTTAATAGATAAGAGTAAGACAAAATTTAAGTGGGTATGAGTATTAAAACTTCCACCGATCCGATCCGACACGTACCGTAACGGCGTAACCATCTACACACCCGAATTCTCTCCCTCTGAGATATCTCATATTCTGCGTGACATTTTGGAATATCACAACCGTTAAAAGACGTTGGGCACGAATCACGAGGCTCAAATAGTACTGGGCCCCCGCTCTGTAACCGAGTAGGCACCGAACACGTCGGTCACGCAAAATATGAGATATCTCAGAGGTTACGCACTTCCCACTACAACCCGAATTCGCTTCCTCTGAGATATCTCAACTTTTGCGTGACCGACGTGTCCGGTGTCTATTCGGGGGTGATGTAGGGTCAGTATTATATATGCTTTGAGATTCGTGTATAACGTATTTAAACGGTTGGGAATTTCTATATAGTCACGCAAAGTTTGAGATATTTCAAAGGATACGAGTTCTTACAACCCTCCTTCAAATCTTTCTTTCTTGATTTCCTCTCTCTCCCCGCTCTCTCTCCCCCTCCCTCTCTCGCTCTCTCTCTCACTCACACACACACACCCCACCACAGCACGATGTCAACGAATCCTACGCCGGTCTCAGGCTCCGAGGAACCTGACAAAGGCGTCTCTGACCTCGAACAAGCGAATCCAACAGTCTCCGACAGACTCGACCTAGGCGGCTCTGACCTCCAAGAAGAGAATCTGACGTCGGTTTCAGGCCGCTCCGACGAAGTTGGAAAAGGCGTCTCTGATCCTGAACAAGAATTGAAGGTTCTCCATTCATTTTTTAATCCAGGGTTTGGGGTTTAAATTTTAGTATTAATCGGCGTGTACTTCTCCGTTATTTTCATATAACCGCATTTTCATTGAATTATTTATCAACATTTAGTTTTCGTCCAATATAAATGAATTCTTGATCGACATTTTATTTATCTCCATTATCTCCATTTGAGGTTTTTTGTTGATTTAATGGGTTCACTAGTGTTTTCCCTCCACATTTGCTTGAATGGATCTAGTCAATCACACCAATTGGGGTTTCCTCTATTGACTCCACTGCATCTACACTTAATTTAACAGAATTTACCGTAACATCTGATCTGTCGACCTTAATTGTATCTGACTAGCACCAATTGAATCAACCAACTCTTTAGAAGAGATTACCATTCTGATCACCTGTTTTTGTAATCTCTCACACCTCCGACTGATTCTAGCTGAAAGAACATGTTTATCAGAATCTCTCCTACCCAGATCCTAGCCTTGACTTCCTTGTTTTAAATTATCTCGTCTCTTGCAATCTCTTCCCCAATTGTTTCCGCTTTAGCTTCCAAATTATCGCACAAGACTCCAATTCTTGCGCAGTAAGAAGCCATGGATGAAAAAGCTTCACAGCCCGCCATTTCAGGTGAAGTCATGGCGGGATATTCTGTTCTGTGCTGTGCTTACCTAAAGTTTTTTTTTTTTTTTAGTTAGATATTCAAAAACACATCTAAGGGTAGATTGTAGCAATGTCTTTTATTTTTTATTTTTATTAATATAATTTTAAGGCTCAGGAACTACAAATTCATTTTACATCTTGAAATAATCTAGGATCTGCAACTCCAAGTAGTTGCTTTACGATCTGAACTGGCTGAACATAGCCAGTATACAGTCCCAGATGTTGAGCTTAGCGGGGACGAATCGGCTCTAGAAAAGGTCAAGAAGGTACGAATGTTACTGGAGGATTTATCATCCTACACCGTGCACATAAGGTACTTCAAATTTATAATTACATCAATTTCTTATGTGGTATATTTCTTACATGTTGTATAAAACTCCTTACCTGTTGATTCATTGACTAAAATTGATAGGGTGGCCAAGCTAATGGCAAATATACTCTTTGACGAGACAACTTTTAGTAAGCCCACTGCTAGACGAGATGAAAAAGGAATATGTATTGTGGTCATTGATCACCTTATAAGGTTAGTTGGTCGTTGGTAAATGGCATTTCGTTTTATGAAAATACACTGTGCCAGTCCAGATAGTAAGGTTGTTTTTTTTTTTATTGCAGGAAAATGTGGGTTAGGAAGAAAGAGTTGGCAGAATGTCTCAAAGTCAAAGAAAAGTTACTTTCTGAGATATTAGGGTTTCTTAAGGAAAAACATTTTGTTAAATGCTTCCCTGAAGAGGCCGAAGAGCAAACTAAGGGAAAGGCCAAAAGAAAAAGAGACAGCAACACATACTACTCTCTAGATTATGACAAGGTACGTGCCAAAAGAATTTTTTAGGTCAGGTGAACAATTCATTATTCGTCTTTCTGCTGCATTATATGTGTATCATACATGCTTTCTCTTTTGTTTCAGATTCCAAAGGTGGCATTGTACCTGAATCTTAAGATTCAAGAAAAACTCAACAAGGATAAAATGGAACAACACTATTTCTACTTGTGCGACAAATGTAATAAGTATTTCTCTTCCCTGGATGCGGTATCTCTCCTTAGTCCCGATAATGAGGATTTCGTTTGCGAAGTTTGTGGTGGTTTGTTAATAAATTTGGCTAAAAGCTTCGAGAACATAGCAAATAACAAGATTCAAAGAAATAAGGTAACTTTCTCAATTATTGTATGATAAAATTGAATAAACTATTTTTTTTCAGATATTGAGAAAATTTGGAATACAGCAGCATTTTCTTAACATTGTCCGTTATTCTTTAAGTAGCAACCAATTTGTTTAAGTTAGATGATATTTTACTTTATGTAGAATTAAGGGATGAAATTCTTGAACGGCTTTCTGCTAGTGATAGAAATAGGCATAACATAGAGTAGGCTGAGGGCGTTAGCTAGGCCTATTTATAAAGGTAAACAGCTTATAAACTAGTGAGTTTGGCATATTTGATAGGCATGTATGTGACAGGAATAGTAAAAGTATAGGCAAATGCCGAGTAAGCACCGGAATAGGTTTTTTCTTACTTAATAGGGACAGGTATTCACCCCAGATAGCACAGAGGTAGCCTACCTATCTAGGTATATTCTCAGGCAAGTGAGTGGAAAGCATGGGATAGGTATGATCAAGGAATAGGTTGTTAGGAGTCGACGAGTCTCATGTGTTTCTTTATCCCCCGATAGCATCTTTGATTGTGACAAATGACCTTTCATAGGATTTCTTTGCACCGATTCAAAGGTTACTAGCTGAAATTGAGATTTTGCCTTCACCAAGCTTCCCGGAAGAACCTGACAGTCCTGAAGTAGAAGATGGTGACGCAATTGATGCGTGAAAGATAGTGACGCAATTGATGAGGGCTTCTCTAATTTGACGCAATTTACACAAATTACCTTTACTTTCAATCTGGCACTGCTTTTAGGCGTAGTTAAATTGATTGGGAACTTGAAAGTCTGACAAGTATCTGTTTTGATGTGCTAACCGGTCAATGTTTATATGCCACTTTTACTAGATTTCTTTTTTTTAAATACAATGTTGTGTGCCATAATAATTGGTAGTACAGTACAAACAATGATTGGCTAACCATGTGACAGATTTTTACAGGCCTGCAATTAACAATCTAATGAAGAATCATCTGCTTCAATGTAAATAGGTGATTCATGGTTCTTTCATATAAAATCCCAATTAGTGTGGTTTAAACTAAATTAAAAAGGGTGGTTATTGCTATTGTTTTAGTTGGTTTGGATGTCTTGACAGCAATTGTCTTGTCTATGTTAAAGGTTTGTATAATTTAAGGCAAATAGCTTGATAAGAAAGCTAGAACTCTGACTATATTATTATTTTTTATTTGAAACCCGTAGGTGATTTTCATTAAATTAAGAAAAAAGTATGAACAAGAAAGAAATAAACAGTAACTCTAGAAAAATACCTCCTAATGAAATTGACAATTGAGAAACTACTAAAACATACAAAAAAGGAAAACTTGTAATAACTGAAAACAGGGAGGATGAAAATGTAACTTTTCCATGACCCTCTGACAAATCAGTACCCGTTACCAGCAAAAAATGCTAAAGAGCTTCTCCCTGCACTATCTACTCAGTCCCAAATTTACCAGCAATTGTTGCATTCCCTCCGCACCTCGATCCTCCCGTTACTTGCTTGTTTCGATTGGGTTTTCGAATCCAATTGCCATTAGAGCATCTCCATCGGCTTGCAATTACTCTTACAAATATTGAATTATCATTAATGTGTTAACTTTATTGAGTCTTTGATAACAGATTTTTATCTTATTATAACAGCAGATAATTTTTATGAATCTGGTCTCCCATGCGATAACTCAATTAATTAAGTTTTAATCCAGTAATAAATACTAGTCCAGTTAAATCAAATAGTTGAGTAAATTCCCAACAATGGGTAAATGATTTCATAGCTAGAGCCTACACAGACTGTTCCTTCAATTCAATTAACTCCGAGTAAAATCGATTTGAATCAGCCCCAAATTAGCCTCCATTCATGACGTAGTTCTTAAACAGAATCTATATATTTTGACTTTTATATGGTAATCTGGCCAGCACATATATATGCTATTCTTGGTTTTAATTTCTAATGTAAGAATTACCATTATGTAAAATTGAATCTGGTTTTGTTGGATATTAATTTATAATATAAGAATTACCATGAATGCATAATTTAGCTTGTGTAATATTTGGCATGGTGAAATGACTTGGTTTGTCGTGAAAGCTTGGGCATTTAAATGTTGCTATTTGCTTGTACAGGTACTGGTATTCAGGATGTATAGTACTGGTATCCAGGATGTACAGGTACTGGGAAGATATATGCCATGCCATACTGGAGGCACACCACTTGATATACATAGCAGGCTGGTCAGTGTATGACAAGGTCAAGCTGGTGCGAGAGCCGAATCAACCAATTTCTGACAAGCTCATGAACATGTCTCTTGGTGAGCTGCTCAAGTACAAGTCTCAGGAGGGTGTCAGAGTTTGTTTTCTTGTATGGGATGATAAGACTTCACATGATAAGTTGTTCATCAATACAGTAAGGTCATCGCAGTTTTTGTTCTTAGTTATTCAACTATTTTTTGTTAAATAATGATAACTGATAGTCCAACCAGCAAATTTAGAGTTTTGGTCCTGACTTAATGTGAACTAGCCATGAAGACATGTCATTTTGCAATATGGTGAAGTAATTGGGTTAATTCTAAAAGTTTTTTGTTCTCTGGCCTAGTAAGTATGAAGAGAATTTTTTTTACCAAAAAAAAAATAGAGGATAAACATAATTAATTGTACTGAAACACTAACATTTAGGAGTTGATATATATTTTTTTTCAATATTTTGTGTGTTTAGGGTGGACTAATGCAAACACATGATGAAGAGACCCAGAGATTCTTCAAGCACTCGTCAGTTATATGTCAAATGCTACCTCGTACTGCCAGCAGCAAACTCAGCATTTTCAAGCAACATGTGTTCTATTGCATTTTTTAAATCTTGTTCATACCTTGTGTGAAATGATGTAATACTCTTTATTGCTGCTGTCTTTAGGTAGTTGGAACTCTCTTTACCCACCATCAGAAATGTGTATTACTTGACAGCCAAGCTAGGAGAAACATCAAAGAGCTTCAGCAGTTCAAAAGGTAGCAAAATAACATTTGTTGAACTTCAGCAGTTCAAAAAGGTAGTTGGTTAAATCTGTACTTTCTTCTATACCAATCTACTATATGACATGCTTCCTTCTTCCTAAATGGGTAATAGATCGTATAGACAAAATCAGAAGATACTTCCTTTGGGGAAAAAATAGAGCTGAAGAAAAAGGGATATCCTTGATTAATTGGCCTGCTGTCTGTGACCCGAAGGAATGGGGCGGCATGGGGGTAATAGACTTGGCCTTACAAAACAAGGCACTGCTATTAAGGTGGTGGTGGCGTATCTACAGCAACCCTGATTCTCTATGGGCTACAGTCATCAGGGCCTTGAGAATTGCAGTTGCAAATACTGACATACCGACGCTCTGGACTGTTACCGGTACCTTCTTTTGGAGACAACTGATCAAACTCTACCCTCTGTTCCAATGGTGCTTCTGTTGGATTATAGGAGATGGTACAACCATTTCGTTCTGGTACCATAAATTGGGTGACACGCCTATCAAAATCAGAAGATCTCCAAGGCCCCGTCAGTGGGCTATATCCTTGCGAGCAGCTCAACCAATTGCTCAATCTCTTGAACCAGAACAGATGGGGACCATAACATTTACACGAGATAGAGATGAGATAAGATGGAAATTGACAACAGATGGAAAATATAGCGCTAGTTCAGTCTACAGGATCATAAAAGGAGGAGGGAGGATCAAAGATATGAACTACAAGCTGTGGAAATACAAGATACCAGAATCTGTCAAAATTTTTGCTTTTCTCATGCTCAAAGAAAAGATCTTAACACATGATGTAATGGAGAAAAGGAAGATACACTGTAACTTAGACTGTGTGCTATGTCAGTCCTGCCCTTTGGAAACAGCCATGCACTTGCTATTTCGCTGTAGCTATGCAAATCGGGTTTGGAGGAGAATTACCAGCATAGTTGGGTTTCAACTGCTGGTGGTGGCAGACTCAATGCAGAATACATGGATAAGGTCGCTTCAACATTTCAGGGGAAGGGTCTTAAATTGGAGGGTAAAAGGACCGGTTCTCCTGCTCTGTGCTTGCTGGTACATATGGCGCCGACGGAATGAGAAAATATTTAGAGGGAAGATAATTACACCAAAGATGTTAGCTGATAGAATTTTGCATGAAGCTGAACAGTGGTTCTTGCATTGCTAGTCGGAGTTGTAGTTGTTTATTAAGATGTTGTATGTATAAGTTGTAGTTACAGTCAAGGATGATGTATGTTTTTATTATCTTTAACTTGGTAGCATCTACCAAGCTTTCAAAAAAAAAAAAACATTTGTTGATCTTGCGAGGCTAGATAGGGATGAAATTGATGGTGCTAACAAGGCTTGGGTATGAATATTACAAATTTTCATTTTTTTTTTTTTTGCTCTCTACTTTCACGCTCTATTTGGCATGATAACTTGGTTAAATCTGAAACAACCGTTACTGTGGTAGGAAGTACTAATAATGTAATAATGATATTTATATTAATCATAGTAGTAGTCATAAGAACAACAATAGTAATAACCAAAATGAAATTGCAGTACCTTGTGTTCCTACGAAGCAGATACGTCGAATATTAAGCTTGCCACTGACCGAGAAATCAGTTCAGAATAATAATTGAGCAGTTCAATAATGGTTAGCATTTACCTCTTTGCCCTTGGAGAATTTGTAGAAACAATGTTATTAACTTATAAAATTTTGTTCGCAGGAAATTGGTTAGTTCAGGAAAAGCATCAGTTTGGAATACTGTATATATACACACAGTCATGTATTTATTTATTTGTCCATTTGTTTCATTAATTATTTTGTTCATGATTGAGATTTTCTTTTAATTCACATATGATGTAAAACATTGATCGGTGTCAATATGCATGAGATGGAATAAAATATGCACTTATTTTATTTTTTAGCAAACTGATGATGGACATCAGTTTTGTTTGCATGAAGGGTACCGAACTAGTAAAATTGAGATGAAGATGGAGGGTCTCAGCTCTTACTGGTAATTGGCGGGGCTGTCAGAAGGCAAAAGGCAAAATTACAAGCAGACCCACATTATTTCACTTTTTCAATAGGTGAAGGGAGCAGGTACTTAAGACAATTAAATACTTATTTTTCCTTTCAATGATACCTACTGTATTGTAAACTTTATCAATTTTTATTTTTTAATATATCATATCTACTGTATTGTAAGCTTTTACTGTATTATGTTATTACTGTGCATTTTAGTATGTTATGCCTCGTTTTAGCAGCCTCTCGTTTTTTTTTCATGGAGAGTAGAAGAGAGAGAGAGAGAGAGAGAGGGAGGGAGAGAGAGAGAGGGGGGGGTGTGGGGGGGGGGGGGGGTGGGGGGGGGGGGGTGACGGGGGCACAGATGTGAAGATGGAAAGGAAGGGTCAGTTCTTGTCAAATTTCATTAACTTCTTTGACGTGGTGCCAAAAAAAATTGATTTGCAATTGCACAGTTGTGAGAGTTATGCAATTAAAAAATAAAATTAATTTCAATTATTCATGACAACCGTTTTGCAATTGCAAATTCTGGCACTAATGGAGATGCTCTTAGGAGAGGACTGTATCCTCCGATTACCTTAAATTGGAGATTTTAAAGCATCTCCCATCCAATTGTTTTTTTTTTTTTGAGGTGAAGCCCTTAGGCAATTAATCATTAATAAAAGTAACTAGTACAAGATATGTATGCAGTAAATTAGATTTAGGAAAGAACTGTAAATGACTTGAAATAAATCTACTTAGTTTATAAAAAGAAATAACATTAGTCTTTTAAAAAGATCGATATGGCCGGGTTGCATGCTCGCCCGCACCCTACTCCTCTCGTGACTTGAAAGAATTATCTCTCCATATTTTGTTGGATCCCCTGGTTACCCAAAGATGATGGCATGGCATTCGTTTGTTGTTTGTTTCTTCGTGCCCAGTTAGCAAGCATGTGTGGTCCTGTGAGGGCTTTCCTAGTACCGTATCGAACAGTGATTGAATTTGTTGCATTTCGTATCTTTCGTGCGCATTCAGCAGCCACCTGTGCTACCGGCCATGAGGGGAGTTCATCAATGTAGTTGTTGTTTATTGCTTGCACCAATACCTTACAATATGTAACAATCATGACATCCCCATAGTTGTCCTCCCCTGTGGTTGCACTACATTGTAGAATTGTTTGTAGAATAGCCTTTGCTTCTCCTTGTGTTGCGTCCTCTGCATGTATATGTCTAGCTCTGATGCCTTTCAATTCCCCTTGCTGGTCATACCAAGTAGCCCCCCACCCTGCGTTTTTGGAGACCTCCCACGATGCATCTACTAAAACTGTGATAGTGTTTTGGGGGATACATAGTACCTGTGGAGCTTTTTTAACCAGTTTCAGATGTGCTGAAGTGTCCTTCTCTGTGGGTGGATCCAACCTCCTGGCTTGTGCTATTATTGACTCTGGTGACAGTCTCTTTGCTCGAAAAATCCATTCATTTCTTGCTTTCCATAAACACCAAATTATGTTACATAATTTTTGAATTCGGTGTCCATCCATTGTATTTGTTAGTTCCAACAGTGCGTGTGCGAAGTCCATGGGCAGGTTGTCTACCCGGAGTGCCAAATTCGAGATGAACCATGTTGCTCTGGATTGTGGACAGAAGAAAATGAGGTGGTTCAAGGATTCATTTTCCTCGTCACATCTGGTGCATCTAGGGTTTGTTGTATGAATTCTCCTTTGTAGTTCTGTTGTTGTTGCTATCCCTCCATGGACGGCCTTCCAAAGAAATGTTCTTATGCGTGGGATGACCTGTTTCCATGACCAAATTTGTTTCCATGCCTCCTTTTCGGTGTCCGAATAGCTTGTGTGATGATGGTTTTGCTGCCTGAGGTATGTGTATCCCTCCATGGTTGAGTAAGAGCCCTTCTTGCTGTGTGATCAGATCAACCTATCTTGGATTAGCGGGTTTGGAATCGACCGCCTAACGTTGACGGTAATTGTCTGCACCGCCTGTTGGCCCAACAGATTCCTGATTTTGTCTATCCTCCAAGATTGTGATGATTGGTCATATAGCTCTGCAATAACCATATTTTTCTGTTCAGTGGTTCGGATACACTGATTCTCCCAACCATCATACCATGGTTGATTGACTGCTAGGATACTTGTACCATCCCCAATATGCCATGTAATATGGTTTTTGAAAATCTCTTTCAAACCTTGAATTGACCTCCACGGAGGGCTTGATTCTCTTGTCCCCTTGATATCCCAGAACCCTGCTCTTGGGTAATATTTCGCTTGTACAATTTTTACCCACAATTTGTCTTCATTTGCCGCAATACTCCAAATAATCTTTAACAATAGAGCTTGGTTGAATGTTTTCATGTCTCGTATCCCCAGTCCCCCATGGTCTACATCCTCATAGAACTTGCGCCATGCGATGAAAGAGATATATTTGTCTTCCCCAACTTTTCCCCATACAAACCTTCTAAGCAGGCAGTTTATTTCTGTGATTGTTTTGGTTGGAAGGGCAGCCACAGTAATGTAATACACAGGTATGGAAGCTAAAACTGATTTGAGTAAAGTTATTCTTCCCGCAAAAGATAACATCCCTGTCTTCCATCCTGCTAATTTTCCGTAGAGTTTTTCCATGAGAAGTTCGTGTGTATAGTCATGATTTGTGTTTTCTTGCAAAATAACAATACCCAAGTACTTCTCACCTTCTTCAGCTTCTCTAGCAGGTATCACCGTGTTGATTTGTTGTTTGCGGGTATTATCACACTTTGCACTAAACCATATTGTTGATTTTTGTGGGTTTACATGTAAACCCGAAACCATTGCAAACTCATCCAAAATAAATTTGATCCGTTGTGCTTCCTCTAGGTTAGCTTGACCCATTACCATGACATCATCTGCGTAGAAGACATGGGTAAGAGGTGGAGCTGATCTAGCTAAAGTTATTCCTTTGATCAATTTGTTTGATGTATGTAATTGGAATTGCCGTGAAAGGAATTCCATTGCGAGTATGAAAATATATGGTGACAAGGGGCACCCTTGGCGAAGACCCCTGCTTGGTGTGATAAAACCCTGGCCACTACCATTGACCATCACAGTGACCCTACTGTTTGCTAAACCTGTAGTAATTAGCCTTGTTAGACCTTGGGGCATGTTGACCTTTTCTAAAGCATTTTGCACAAATGGTCATGCAATAGTATCAAAAGCTTTGTTGATATCGGCTTTGAGCAGGAATGATTTCTCCTTGTAGCTTGATGTTTGAAAGGAGTGGATTACTTCTCGGATCAGGATCGTATTATCAGAGATGTGTCTATTCTTGATAAAGGCCGTTTGGGTGTTGGAGATGATTTGCTTCACATGCGGTTGAATTCGATTAGCAATGATCTTCATCAATAAGCGATACATGAGATTACCTACTGTGATAGACCGATAATACTTAGGTGAAATCGGATTGGTGCGAACCTCCTTTGAAAAGTTTCTTTCATAGCTTTTGTAACATCTATTGCCATTAAATCCCAATGTATTTGCACAAATCTGGCTGTCATTCCATCTGGGCCCGGTGCTTTATCGGGACCCATTTGGAAAAGTGTTGTCTTGATCTCATCCATTGTTGGTGGTTTATCTAACCTTTCATGCATTGTGTCTGGGATCTGTCTCTCTTGATTCATTTTGAAGTGCCTGAAATAACCGTCTAGTTGCGTTGTGTCGTAGGTAGCAGGTGCTTTATAAAGGTTTTTGTAGTAATTTACAAAAACCCTTCTAATAGTAGCCTCATCTGTTGCTGCCATGTCATTTTCATCTTGTACATGTGTTATCTGATTCTTTCGTTTTCTTGTAGTTGCAATGGTGCGATAAAAAGAGGTATTACGGTCACCCTCTAAATACCAGTTCAATCTAGAATTTTGCTTCCAGTAGTCTTCGACTTCTAACTCTGCCTTGTTATATTCTCTCAGTAGTTCGGCCTCATATCCTGCGTTCTGCAAACTTGGGTGTAATGCTTGATGGATCAGGATTCTTTCTTTGAGGATCCGAATTTTACTTTGCGGGCTCGGTTGTGATCTCGCCCAGGTCTGGATACCTTGTCTCATTACCTCCATCTTCTCCTCCAAGGAAAGTCCATTTGAAATGGGCCAATTCTGGTTGCAGGCCGAGTGGAAGGTGTGAGAGTGGAACCACCAGTTTTCAACTTTGAAGGTTCTGTTTCTTTGTGGTTTGTTCTTGGTGCTGAGCAATAGTGGTGTGTGATCACTATTAATGCGCGGAAGATGATTAACTTGTGCTTGTGGATAAAGTTGGCTCCATTGTGGCGTAACCAGTACTCTATCTAGTCTGATAAATATCGGATTAGAGGCGTGCTGTATATGCGGGTCCCTTGAAACCCAAATCCATTAGGCTTGCTTCAAAAATAAAATCTCTGAAAGCCTTAGTATTTGAGTTTTCTTTCGAACTTCCTCCCCATTTTTTCTCCCCTCCCGTATTGGAATTAAAATCTCCAATAACGCACACTTTGGGTTCCATTCTTATAATTGCCTTTATTTGTTCCCATAACTCTGGATTTCGTGTGTGTGAGGGATCACCATATACCCCTATTAAAGACCACCGAGTACCATCAGGTTGTATAATCATGGCATGGATTATGAATCTTGACTTGAAAATGATCTATAGATTGATGTTGTTGTCCCATAGTAACCATAAACCTCCGGATCGTCCCTGGGCCAGTACGAAGGTATAGTTTGGTAGGGGCAAGTGAGGTAAATAGCTCTTAGATTTAATTTCAGAACTCTGTCTCGGATACGAAGGCTATGGAAGCCCTCGTAGACCGAAGGAGGTCACCCATGAATTGTTGTTTCCGTGTCCCTCCGGATCCACGGCAATTCCAACCTACAATATTCATCGTGTCGGCGGAGGCGCCGATGACATGGCCTCCACCGTTCTCTTCTTCTTGCCAGGTACATCTGTTGTTCCTGACAGGGTGTTGCTTAGATTCTGTAAATCGTGTCCCCCTCTCTTAGATCCATTTCTATTATGGTCCGTTTGCTCCAACCTTCTGACCTGATTACGGACTTGTGTTTGATATGTGTGGAGGTTATTTTCTTGACCCAGATTTAAATCCGGCCTTTCATTCATCCGCGGGCTTTGGGCGGACATATTGGGCGGTTCAGAAAAAGAAAGGCCCAGTGTGTTGGGTTCGGGGCCTGCTGGGGGAATTGGGTTATGTTGTGAATGATTTTGTGACCTCTGGTTATTGAGTGTTGGGCTGCTTGTATGAATTGGAATCAAGGCCGAATCAATTAGCCATGGTGCCACTCTTCTCTTGGTGAGGTTTTGGTACTGTGGTTGATCATGGAATCGTGGGTCTTGTACTAAACTTCCTAACCTAACCTTGTCTGGGTAGTTGGATATGTCATGGTCAATACAGGTACAGAAGGCACACAGTTTGTTTAGTCTTTCATAGACTATGAAAATGGTGAAAACCCCAAAGAAGGGATGTGTAAATTGCACTGAGTCTTTGAGTTTGTGGTCAATGGGGATCTGAATTTTTAGCATGCTAAAACGAGTACCTGATCTGTATGCTTCAACCATTTCAGAGATGGGAGTGCCCAATTGTTGGGCTAGCATGAGAAGTCCTTCAGTGACCGCATGAGTTGGGATCTTGTGCCATTGTGTCCATATCTGCATGACATCGACCGTCAGGTTTTTGAAATCTTCGGGTCCCGTTAGCTTCCGGAGAGCTACCACATCGCCTCTATAACTCCAGATGCCTCGGTTTAGCACTTTGTTCATCTCATTCTCGTTAATGAACTGTACTAAAAACATATTTCTTGCCAGGTTGGTAAAGTCTGTATCTGGGTGTGTTATCCAAGCCTTCCTCATAAATGAGGAGAAATTTGAGTCAATGACTCCTCTATCACTGACAATTTTGACCAAGAGACAGACCTCTCAATGCTTAGTTGTGATCCCACTAACTGGTAGTGCTACTGGACCATTTGACGAAGACCTAGGGCAAAGTTGCGCAAACTGAGCAAGGAAATCTTCATCATTCATCATTTTTCTGTTTGGAGGAGTAATGGTAGAAAGATATGGTTTGTTGTGGGAGTCTTGAATGGATATGTGGTTTTCTTTGTAGACTGGGAGTTTAGGTGGGCTGTTGTGTTCATTAATGGGCTGCAGTTTGTATTTATTTTGGGCCCCTAGCGCCGCTTGTCTTCCAATGTTAACCTGCATGTGTATCTTTTTTTTCTGGTCCTGTAGCAAGGTAATGTGGGTCCCCTGCCTGTCCATTATGAGAACTTGATCGACACTCAAGCCTCTTTTTTGCAAGTCAGGAGGAGCAGTACCGAGGTAACCCTTCTTTGCATCAGCCTCATTAATTGCATTATCTCTCTTGCGAGCCTTTTCTCGCGTGATGGGATCCAGTTGGTACTGTTTTGGCGCTGTAGGTATGGTCTTTCCTTGCTTTTCTGTCCTTAATACAGTATACCATCCTTTTCCAATACTGTTTTGGCATTCCAGTTGGGGTGTTACTGCATAGTGAGAGAGTGTGATATCACCTATTTGAAATGATGTTTGTATCCGAGACAGTATAGTAATAGCGCCAACCTGCACTATGCTTTTTGTTTCATTGTTGGTGAAAGGGAACCAGTTGCCTTTTTGAGATTTGTTTGCTAGATTTTCTGTAGCCGGCTCTTCTTGTAGCTGTGTAGTAAAAGGTGTGGTTCCTTCTTCTTCTCCTTTGACCTTTATACCATTGTCAAGTTGAGCTTCTGAGTCAGAAAAATCTGAGAATGGATAAGGAGGTGATTCTGGTGGGCTAGACGGTTCAGCTGAGCTCATGTAGCGATGGTATTTGTCGTGTGCCGCTATCAACGAAACTCTATAGAAATTAGCGGTGCCTTCGGTCAGAGAAATTAGTGATCTTTTTTCATTGGTGTTAAGTTTGGCCTCATCTGGTGTCCAATGATTGTATTCCCACCCCGCAATATGGATGTACATTTTCTTCCATTTGTTACCGAATGGCAGGGTCGTAGCCGGTGGAATTCACCGAGGGTCTATGCATGTTATCTCAAGAGCTAATCTGGATCTATCACCTCGGTGGATAAATTCCTCATCGACATGTCTGGCCCCTCCAAAGCCGGCACATGCATCTTGCATGAAACTCTCGTGCCAAAAATCTAGAGGGAAGTTTGTGATGTGTAACTTAACTCGGTAGGTTTGTGATTGCCTGCTGGCATCCTCATCGATGTCGAAGTAGCGGAAAGACCATTCTTGAGATGCACCCCAGTCATTCCCTGCATTTATGACTAACTCATGTGATAGCCCAATTGGTAGCTGAAAAAGAAATATACCCTTAGAGTATTTGAGCGGTGCATATTACATGTAAGAACCCCCGTATGTACTATATAAGTAGAATTGTACATCTCCAGGTACGCCCCCTCCGTTTTGGTTGCTTCCTTGGGCAACAACAAGGACTGATCGCTTGAGACCATCATATAGATCCCGGTGTATCGCATTACGGCGCAGGTAGGTAACTCCCTCACCAACCGGTCGGGTGAGCAATGGGAACGGATCTGATATTGGCATGGTACTCAGGTTTTGTGTTGTTTTGTGGGATGAATTGTTAGTACTGTGATAGAGAGACTGGTTGGTGTGGTGTATACTCTGTTTTCCAATGCTTGCTTGGTTTTCTGGTTTCTGGTTTCTTTGGGTGTAGTGGTTGAAGGAAGAGAGAGAGAGTATTGTTTGTATGGCCAGGGTTAGTAGTGAAGTAAATGTCTATGAAGTATGTATAGTCTCTTCAAGAACTTGCATTAAAGGAAGAAGGGTTTTTGTAAGGTACTGTTGTCGTAAAAAACAGTGTTTGAAGATTCCTAAACAGATATACTGTTGTTTCAAGGGAGAAAAGTTATAAGAAGGGTTTTTGGGATGGTGGTGGTTATGATTATAGAGTCGTAACACTCAGACTCCTGTCGGAACTATCGCCATTAGTACGGCCCTCTCAGTACCTAAGAGCATCACTTTGGTTTTCGTCCCTTCATTTCAAGTACTCTCCCATCCAATTGTTGCGAAGCCTGGAACTGTTGTGCCAAACCAATTGGATTCTAATTTGCACCTGAGGTCCGCTTGGTTTGTGCCCCAACCTATGCGAATCTGACAATACCTCTTGTTTAATTGAAAATTTAATGTGTAAATAAATTGATGCGCCTTTAGGTACTAGTAAACGGTGGGCCTAATCTCTCTTTCTCCCAGGAGCTGATTTTAGGAACCACTTCACACTCTCTTTAAATCAGAACTTTGGACATGCACAACATCAACTGTCATGTGCCGCTGCAAAACAAGGGATGTTTGTTGTTATATGTTTGTAAATCTTTTCATTTTGTTTGGCAGAAATTGTGTTTGGCGTATGCCACATGAAATTTTCCGATCAAAATAAACAAGGAAACAAAAGTAGAATAACAATCAGCATTACCTATGGCGTCTAATAACGCACCATTTAATGACAATGACAAATAAAATCGATAGATCACAAAATATTTAATGACAATAACAAATAAATATTCAGCAAACATATAAATATGAAGTCTAATCACACACTGAATAACTCAGGTCAAGCAGTTAAATATCTCTAGCAACAGCATCTAGTCCACTGGATGAAGAGGTAATTGCCTCCTGGAACATTGGGAAAGAAAAATAGATCATAAAAGTAGAAATTGCATTCATGCCCTCTGGCGGTATATTTCACCATATAAATTAAATAGACCTTTAAAATATTGAAAAGATTGCATCACCTACAATACATCACCAAAGTTTCACCATGTACTTTCAGTTCCTCTGTCCAGTTAATAAAAAATGCATGCAGTTATACAAAATCCCTACAAGCAATAAACACCACCTAAGACTTAATTTCTGGTGGCAACAGATCGAGACAAAGATTCTACTGGCAAACTAGCAAGGGAAAATTATTAAGAATTGTATCTGGGGAGACAGATAGTAGACAATGGCAAAGCTTGAAATGGTATAGAAAGGTCGACATTTTTCTTTTCTGAAATGTACAAATATAACAACCACATTAAGAACGTAAATTTAGTTGTTATGTTAGGAGTCTCGAACTAACTATACCACTTTGAGTGATGCCATGGAAGAAATTAAATTAGCCTCTGTTAATCAAAATACCTAAATTACCCATGTAATCTATGTAGCTTATAGACAGGTATATGACATCAGTTAGACTAAGGTAGCATGCATACTAAAAAGGGACCACCATTGTCATCCTTGCCATTTTGCTACGTAACCCGTAAACGAATGAAAGGACCAACAAACATATTGATCTGATCGTGACCATAAATAGCAATTACCACACAGCTACTGCCATGAACTCAATTTCATTTAAATAGCCCTAAACCAGAGATCAACAAGCAAGAACAAATTATATTTTTGTTGGACGAGGCAAGGCAACAAGAATATACTAAGAGCGCAAGCACTCAAGCAATGCAAGGGAATGGTGGGAAGTTAGGCGAATCAGGTATCAGTTTAATAGGCATAATTTAGAATGTCTAGGAAATATAAGCCAAGAAGTCGAAGAGCAATGAGTAAATTGTTTTTTTTTTTTTTAATCTGACAGGCTCAAGTATTGGACCACTACTGTACAATACATGCATAATAGAGGTCGAATAATCTAAAAGGGTATACTGATTGTGTGTTTAGCACGTGAACTCGTGAAGTGGTTAGTTATTCGCTTTAATGCAACAACTAAGTGTATTAAGATGAAGTAAGGTGGAGTAAGTTAAAGTACCTCCATAAGTGAAGAACACCAAATTCCTTTATTTTGACATTTTTACCCTCACAAATTCACTTATATTACATGAGAACATTTTTGTCATTTTATTCAATACACCTTCCCTGACTTCACTACTACCAAACACAAAGGGGGTGTTTGGTGGCAGAATAAGCTTAGGCCGGCCTAAGTTCTTTTTGTTTGGATGGAGCTTAACTTGGATTTCCAAACTTGTTTGGGACTAAAGGCTTGGTTGTTGTTGTTGTTGGAGCTTAACTTGGATTAGGTCAGCCTAAACTTATTCCAACTGTCCGATTCGGGGCAAAAGAGTAGAGGAGTGAGCAGCGGGAGGCAAAGGTGTGGGCAGATGCGAGGATGGGGGTGTGCGACGTGGGCAGATTGCGCGGGGTGGGGCCAGATCGCAGGTTAGCGCGGGGTGGGGCTGGGTGTGCTGTGTGAGCGGCGGGTGTAGTAATGAGTTGAATACAAATCAGACATATAATGGCCAATTGAAGTTTAATAGCTTGAAGTTCAGTACAAATAATGAGAAGAGGGAGAGAGAAATTTGAGACTTGGCAGCCGCTATCAAGGTTTCTAAACGGACAGAGACAGAGAGAGAGTTCTTGGCAGCTGCTGCCAAGAATTCAAAACAGATAGAGCCCTTCTTGGCAGCCACTGCCAAGTTTTAGAGAGAGAGAGACAGAGACAGAGAGATACCTTGATGGAAGAAAAGCGAACTCTCGACCTTTGGGTAGCCAACAGTCCTAGGACTTCTTCCTAGCCAACTGTGCTACCTCCCCTTTCTCAACAATATCATTATAATATCAATAACAAAACTATGTGTAAATTCTAACCACACGTGTTCAGGACATGATTTAGGAGAACACATCTGAAGATACAAAAAACTGGGTGCATGTGTTCAGAAAAACTTGTGGACAAATGTGTTAAATTCAACACTTAGTTTTTATTCTTTTAGCAAAACATCGTTATTTTTACTAAACCTAGGGCAGAATTAAAAAAGTTTAAACAATTATGCATAACACTTATTTAGATGGATATAAATACTGATAATATGCGGACATAAACATAGAATAAAATAGATAGTACCTTCTCTGTTTTCAGCCCTACAAAGAAGGCATTAACAAGATATACTAAAATTGACTGTACTTCTTTCGGAGATCCCACACTTCGGTACCAGGAGATAACCATCTTTTTGGAAAATCCAAGAACTCATGATACATCACTCCAGTAGCCCTGCAATTCAAAAAGAAATTTAAAAATTTAACCAGAGAACTTCTCTTTCCAAAACAATAGACTATAACAAACTATAAATATCATGTCACGCATAGATATTGTAAGCATTCTGGTTATATTTATCAAAATCGGTGGTATGTGTTTTTAAAAAATATATTTAAATGGAAATTAATGTAGTATAGTTTCCCGAAATAGCTACTGCTATTCACCATGCTCTTTTTAGGACAGCTGCCATGGACTGCAAAACTGCTATTTGAACCTCGTGCACAACAATAATATAATTTTAGTTTTTAGTTTTTACAGAAGTACACTAATAAAACATGATCAGTTTCCTTGGGAATGCACATGGAACAATAAAATGCAGAATAAAAAATTAGGTATAAGCTTGTTTAAAATTTCAGGTTCTTTATTATATAGCACAAATAATTGTTTTACTGTCTTTAAGGTACATATAAAATTAAGTTAAATATCCGAGGCGCAGTGCAAATGCTATCTAATTCATTCTAGATCACACCGATGTGGAGTTTATTAGCCAGTATGGAAAAATTAATCACATGATTGAGTTGGATTATTTTGGTAGTTTCAAGGTTGCTCTCTTTAAGGGTGACTTAGTTGAAGTACACAATGCCAGAGGAATAAAGAGTGAAATGGGAGTTCCTTCAGTCAATTTTCACCATTAATTCACACTGAAGCCAAAATGCTCTTTTTCTTCATGTAAATCATTTGCAAAATATTTACTTTTTTTAATTTTGAAAAGACTGGCTTCAGTGTATGTTGTGGCTCAAAACAAAGAGGAATGAAAAAATAACAGAACAGACATTCTTATATTCCGATAACTATTTGTAGTGCAGGATAAAAATCCTGAGCTGGGGACTTGTATATATTATCCCAAAACTTTAATAAATTCTCCATTAACCTAACAACGACCTGTCTTCTCATTCTAAGACTTTGGTTTGAGCTTAATAATTAATCAATGTTTTTACTGGTGAGGTTCAGAAAGTTACTTAAGTTCGTCAGGAAGAGAGTTGAGGACTGCCCTGATGTTAGAGGGGAAACAGGAGGGTCAATAAACCAAATTCGTATCCAGTAGGGTACCGCACAAGTGAATCTTTTAGAATGATTCCCTAATTGGTGGATCCGGACCGTTCTTTTAACTTTGCATGAAACTCAAAGCACAAAGGGGCACTAGCCTGAATCTCAAAGCAGCTGAGAGTAAATCTCAAACAATAAAGTAGTGGGCCCCACCGTGGATTACTACAGAGGATACTGGTCCCAATAAACCATCATATCAAAGGCAGCCTCAGCTCGACAGACAAGAGGAACAACAGGAAGAAGAACACAGGGACCAAAAAGTGCATCAGGTGGGGAATGGAAATGCGCCTGTTATATACGTCATATCGTGAGGAACCGCATCAGGAGGAGAAAGAGAATGACACAGATAAAAGAGAAGGAAAAGGGCATCTATTAGAAAAAAAATAACCTTCTAATGTTTTCTGTAATTTAGGATATTTCAAGTATATTTTCACATAAGGTGGAAGAATCACTAAAAACATTATACTTTAACACCAAAAAGAAAGAAAGAAAATATTATTGTTGGATGGAGCCTCCCAGACCTTATTTTAATTATTGATAGTAATTTGTAAATACCGATTGGTTAAGCGTCTTACCATAACATTTTTTAATGGAATTCTAAAATGGCACATCATTGACTCAATATGGAATGTGAATAATCATTAGTTCAACTGATAATATGAAAACATAAAAGAAACCTTGCAAAATACAGAAAACAATGAACTTGGCTTTTACCAGATTGGTGTCGATCCATATGCTGCTAGATGATGAAAAAGGGTAAAGGGGCGGATTGAAGGACCAATCCGTTTCTGACCATCGTGTAAAACAGTGCCTATTGCGATGGATTTGATTTGTCGATCATCAAGATTGTATTCAGCAATGGGATTTGCCAGTACTCCAGTCAAGAAGTAGATGGAATTGCCTTTAATCGAAGGCAAGTCTTTGGAAGAGAGAACAAGGTTTCGTCCCCTGAAGCCGACTAAGAGAGCTAGGTCTCCAATATTATCGATCAAAATAAGCTGATTAGCCTCCAAATTGACCCTGAAAATATTGAATTTGTAATCTGTATGTTCAATGGGCTTCTTATCACCCCAATTCTTATGGATCAAAAAGATATCAGAGTTATATTCCAGAAGATAGTAAGTATTATTAAGGCCACCACCATCCGGGATCTTTTCAGTAATCCGAAGTTTGACAGACTTGAGGTCTGGCTCAAATATATGTATCCCAATTTGATAATCCGTAAAGTACCACTGGTCGTTGAAAAACAAGAAGCTGTTAGGAAAGTGTTTGAAGGTAATAGATTCCCAACTTAGGTCTCCTGGTTTAGCAAAGTAGACAGCTTGCCAAAATAGGGAGAAGAGCACGGCAGTGGGGCAATCACCGCCAGAGATTGAAATATTAAAACTTTTAATCATTGCAAGAATCTCCAATTTTGAAGAACTTGTCAATGTAGGCAAAGGTGGAAGATCAATTAGGTAGCGGGTGAAGGGGTTGAAGATCCGAACAATCCGGGTTGAATTATCGACCAGGATAAGAAGGCCGTCGGTGGCTGTGAAGATGGTATGAGAATCTAGCTCAGGAAGGCGGAGGAGGAGGGATCGGCCACTGCGGAGGTTGAAAAAGCGGCGGCGGTCGGCCATGTGGAGATTAGCATCGCCATCTGTGAGCATTAACCAGTGCCGAGGGCGGAAGCATGAGGCGAGACTCCGCGGGGAGGCAGTCCGCGATCGCCATCCCTTGCATACGGCGCGGAAGCTGATGTAGTCGACCACGTCATCTGCCAGGAGGCACTTGGCGATTGGTTCAGCGAGATCTAGGGGAAGACATCGGGAAACCTTCAGGCGCTTGGCGATTGGTTCGGCGATATCTAGGGGAAGATTTCGGGAAACCTTCGTAGCTTCAAAACCCTCCATTTGCTGGACTTATTCGGGTCTAATTAAAACGTTTCTTTGTACAATTGTACTTGTGTTCTTTTGTGATGTATATAGCCTCCAAAAACCTTGAAACTACATTATTCCCCTCTAAAATTTATAATATCATATTTACCTCTCTTTCAAAAGCTCATAAATTTACTCTATTTATGGATTTTTCTATTAAAAGACTGAACATTCTCTTAAACATAATACTTAAAGGAAAGTGCTATTTTAAGCGCATAAATTTTAATTTTGAGTGCTAAGAGAATTATTTTAATTTTAATCCAATTTTACCTCTTATTAAATACCTTCTTATTTTGCTTCTAATTAATTCCTGCTATTAATTAAGAAAGTTAATAAAATGAGTACTTCTCCTAATAGAAAACTAATGTATTTGGTAGGAATGACATGCTATGCGCTGCACTGATGTTTGTCTATGGTATCTTGGTTCTATTACAGTCTAAATACATTTTACCTCACACACACACACACACACACACACATACACACACACACACATACACACACATATAGAGAGAGAGAGACTAATATGTATTCGGCAGCATATGGGCCGAAGTGCTACCGGTCCAAATTTAAAATTTTAAAATTCAAAAAGTCGATCTGAACCGTTAAATGTGATCTCTATATTGAAATGTGCTTGGAGACCAAATTTTACATTTTTCTAAATTTTTTTACTATTTATTAAGCCAATTTGAAAATTATTAATCCAACGGTGGCTTAACAAACAGTAAAATCAGAAGCCACCGTGGATCAATGATTTTCAAAGTGGCTTAATAATTAGTAAAAAAATTCAGAAAAATATAAAATTTGGTCTCCAAGCACATTTTAATATAGAGATCACATCTAACGTTCAGATCGACTTTTTGGATTTTGAAATTTTAAATTTGAACCGGTAGCATTTCGGCCCATATGCTACCGAATGAAGATTAGTCACTCTCTCTATATATATACATACATACATACATATATAGAGAGTGACTAATGTGCATTCGTATGCATATGGGCCGAAATACATACGGTCCAAATTTGAAATTTTAAAATTCCAAAAGTCGATCTGAACCGTTCATCTTGTTCTCCATATTAATATGTGCTTGGAGACCAAATTTTACATTTTTCTAAATTTTTTTACTATTTATTAAGCCACTTTGAAAAATCAGCAGCCACCGTTGGATCAACAATTTTCAAAGTGGCTTAATAAATAGTAAAAAAATTCAGAAAAATGTAAAATTTGGTCTCCAAGCACATATTAATATGGAGAACAAGATGAACGGTTCAGATCGACTTTTTGAATTTAAAATTTTAAATTTGAACCGTATGCATATCGGCCCATATGCATACGAATGCACATTAGTCTCTATATATATATATTCTTGGAGGTTGGCTACTATGCTTATATAAGCATATCCCCACATATGCTTATAACTCACTTTTGTATTTCCAATGTCCAAATGGTCAATCGGAACCGTTCATCTTGTTCTCCATATTAATATGTTCTTGGAGACCAAATTTTACATTTTTATGAATTTGTTTACTATTTATTAAGGCACTTTGAAAATCGTTGATCCAACGGTGGCTTAACAAAACAGTAAAATCAGAAGCCACCGTTGGATCAGAAATTTTCAAATTGGCTTAATAAATAGTAAAAAAATTCAAAAAAATGTAAAATTTGGTCTCCAAGAACATTTCAATATATATATCACATCTAACGGTTCAGATCGACCATTTGGACATTGGAAACACAAAAATGAGTTATAAGCATATGTAGGGATATGCTTATATAAGCATAGTAGCCAACCTCTATATTCTTGTACATACTTGTTAGATCCCCGATTAATATTAACATAAGGTTTTACCATTTTGACGCAGACAAAAAATATGGTTGTTCAAACAACTTAATTTAAAAAATAAAAATAAATACAACACAAATACCTGCACACAAGAAGCAAAGTAGAAGAGAAATAAATTCTACATAAGTGTATCTTAGAACTGTTAAATCTTATTGCTTGTTATCAATACCAATTTGGAATCGATAAAAAAAATCATAAAGAAAGATCTACAATTGGCAACAAATTAGACCCGAAGTTTCGAAATGGTTTGATTCCAAGAAATTAGCTAGACTATATTTTCATTAAAAGTTCAGAAATAAATAGTTTTAATTTTTTGTATTGATATTAAATTACAGATAAAATAAAAAAATATGTTCAAAACAATAATATGAGAATCAACTTTTGATTTAGAGACGATACTCTTCGTGTGAAAGATAGCAGGTTTGAAACTATACTTGACCTCCAACTTTAATAAAACAAATTGTACTAAGTATTAAATAAGCTTGTATACCTAATCTTTTTTTAGATACTAGTCAAAATCCAAAGAAAGGACTAGGGCTGTAAACGAGCTAGCTCGGGCCTTGGCTCAGCTTGTTAATTCTGACTCGAGCCTGGACCGAGCGAGCTGGACCTAGGTCTCCCGAGCCAAAAGTCTTGGCTCAGTTTGTGACAAGTCAGTCTGACCGAGCTCGCAAACTGAAGAGCCGGTTCACTGGACTTTTGGCTGTTCAGAGCAGAAGTAAAATAGAAAAGGAGGCGGCAAAACTGCACGAGGTGGCGCGAGCCGCACAACTGCCCGAGGCAGTGCGAGTCTCAAACTTGGGGTCTCTTGCCGTTTAGAACTGGGACGCGCGATTGCGTGAGCGGTGAAGTCACGGAGGTCGGAGTGGCGAAGTCACGGAGCCTAGAGAAGAGGAGGTCGGAAAGTTGGGAGCCAAGAGATGTGCGCCGCTAGAGGAGTTTGAACTGCTAAACCTAAATCTAAATGGGTCGTATCCATGAGCTACGAACTTTTTTGACAACCCTAGAAAAAACAATCTAATTTTGAGAGAAAAAAACAACATTTATAGACTCTAAATAATAAAATATGTTCTACAAATTCAAAATCTAAAAAAATCAACTATCATATTGTTTTTATGAGAATTAAATTGTTAATTAATCAACTTAAGATTCGTTAATTTTCAAAGTAAAAAATTGTTATGAATTTGTAAAATATCATCAAAACACTTCTAAAAGTTTTATTTTTATTTTTGCAATATGCATGTTAATAAAATAAAATAAAACAAATGCACATGTACGGACCTCCAAATGACCGCTTAGTATAAATATTTCGAAATAGAGTAGAAATAATAAAAACAAAAATTGTGGACAATGTTTATTTTTATTTTTTATGGTTGGTGGTAAGCTGCCGTCAACAAATTTTATAAATAAGAAAGTTATATTTACATAAAATTTGCCTAGAGTAATTTAATAAAATATTTACACCGCATACAAATTAAACAATTTGCCTCTCTAATGACCTGTCATCCAAAGTTGGATTTTCTGTGCTGTTTGCAAAACTAGCATATGCTCCACTCTCCTAATTCCATATAATACTCTTCTATTTCTTTCCCTCCATAGTCTCCACACCCCTGCCGCCCAGATGGTGCTCCATCTTATTTTCTTGTTCTTCTATAGACCCACCTGTCCCTTGATCCAAACATCCTAATGTTCTCGCCCCCCTGAAATTTGAAATGTGCCATGAGGTCAAACCAGAACCGGATCGCATAGGCGCAGTTCCACAAGATATGGTTCTTTGTTTCTACCCTGTTTGAGCTGCAAAGCGTGCAACCCTTCTGCACCTAACATCCTCGATAGATAAGAACATCGTGTGTCAGGATTTTTCCTTCCAACATTAACCAGATGAAAGATTTAACTTTCATTGGTATCTTCATCCTCCACAGGTCCTTCTGTGTCGGACACCGGATACCCGGGTTATGAAGATATTGGTATGCCAATGCATATGTGAACTAGCCTGTCTCTGTCCATCGCCATGTTGTTGTGGTTGTGTCAAAGGTGCAGTTGAAGAAAGAAATGAGTTCCGCCATTTCTTTGATGAAGAAAGAACCGTTTATCATGTCTGATTGGATTTGATTTCCTGCCCTGATTCCATATAAATCCTGCACCGTTGATGCCCATAAGCCATCAGGATTTTTATGTATTGTCCACAACCACTTTGTCAGTAGTGCTGCATTTTGACAAGTTAGGTCGATTATACCCAGGTCCTCATTAATTTTCAAAGCACATACCCTTTCCCAATTGACCAGGTTGTTTATCCCCTTGCACGGGTCATTCTCTTTCCATAGAAAATTTCTTCTCATCCTATTCAGTGGACAATGTTTATTGTATTTTAGTGTCAATATATTAATTTTTAAGATAAAATAACTTAATTTATGTTGTAATAATGATGATACAGTGCAAGTCAAAATGATTGCATTCCTTATTTATGATTTTCATAATTATAGACATGTTATTTGCATTAGTTGCTAATACCTCAAATGTTTTCTTACTACTACTAATTTAATTTAAAATAAAGATTAGAAGAAGAATTTATTAAGGGCAAAGTTGATACAAAAGAGAGAAAAATTCTCTTAGATCGTAATATTGAAATTCTTGCTCTTAAAATAGCACTCCCCATCTTAGAATTGTGCCACAACTTTTGAACCCAATACGAATCAATGATGAAAAAATGCCCCAATAGCGAATCAATAAGAAAAATGGATTGTACAAAATGAATTTCTTCGTTGAACTTCAACCGCGCGACGTTATCAAAAAAAAAAAAACTAACAAAACATAATCAGCTGAAAAGGTTCAATAACATGTTTTCTTTTTTTATTTTGAGAAAAAAAATAACATTGTTATTTAACGACATGCTTCTATATATATAACATGTTTTATAAATTCACTAATACTTAAAGTTATGACGTATGAGAAATAACCTAGATTTTATTTAATTCTTTTCTCTTTTTAAGTTTTTCACCGAAGTCACTATGTTTTTATAATTATTATTGTAAATGGAACTTTTAATTATACCAAAGGGACCAAAATATTTAGTATTACGAAATGTCCTATAATTAATAATCAATAAACATTGACTCAATTATAGGATTATTACAAACAAACAAAAAATCATAGCGAATTATTCTAAAAATCTGTTTAATAATATCTAGAAATTTGTTTAATAATTTTTATATGAGAAATATTCTTGGTCCACTGACCTCTGTCCACAGACTGTCCACAATTTTATTCACAGCCTTATCTAACTATCACTTAAACCTCTAATTTAACAGTCAAATTCCTAAATCAGTTATAGCGACTCTCCCCGAGATCTCATCCCCCAATTCCCCCCCATCAACCAACCAACCCAATCAAATGGAGTTCGTCTTCTCTCTTTCTCCAATCGGAAAAAAAGAATCACTCCGCTCTATTCTCCCTCTTCTCTCTCTCACCCCTCTCGACAGAGGAGATGCCTCCTCTCGCTCCTGTCCTTCCTTCTCCTTTCGACTCTCTCGTTATCCCCTTATTCGATCCATATCTTCACGACATCGCCTATGACACATCCGGGTGTCAGACCTCAGTCGGCTCGCATCTGCTCACACACAATCCATAATCTGAGTGTTCCACATCAGGACCACGGTCCTTCTTCTCTGCCTCATCAGCATCTGCTCTGTCCAGCTCGCCCTTCTCACAACGGTCGCTCACCTTAGCGGTGGCTTGCAAGATGAAGAAGGCGCTGGTGTTGAAGTCCATGAGCGACAAAGGAAGGGACGGGAATAAGACTTCCATCAAGAAAGCGACTACCAGTGTCATTGGGAGCACATAGATATCCACATGCGAATGATTCATACCAGTCAGTTCAGGTACCTTACCACTAGTTGCGAAGTTCAGACTTCGATGATTTAACATTTCAAGTTCTTGAACGAGCTAAATATATAGCTCTTATCACTTCATGTAGTAATATTTTACCTGCTATAAGTATATCCATATCTGTCATTTCAGGTACAGTACTAGTATGTATAGCTAATTGCATAATTAAGGTTCCTTTGATGCTTTAATATTCATGCTCCAATGAGAAAAATGAAAATACTGGTATTTATGTTTTGGTTTGATATATGATTGGAACTAAACCAGTTGGTTGATCTGGTATTATATTAGATAGTCCAGATACACCACCTAAGGTGGTAGATCAGACAATTGACTTATTTGGTGAGCTTTATGTACATAATTCTGATGAGAAAGTGGAATAGAATTTTTCATTCGAATGGGCAAATTTTCAAGGTAATTACTCTTTTCATGCTACGTAGCATCCAAATAATTTAAACATATCTAATACCATTCAAGATACCATGCACGCTTGATTGTCACATGCTACTAGCAATCTATATTATAAGGAGTTGATTATGTGGTGATTAATTGTTTTTGTCTTGTTTTTCCAATCTCTCTTTCTCTCTTCACATGCATAAACAAAAGTTCTAGCAGTGAGAAGAACCAATTGAAGTTCTTTGGCGGTTTTCCTCTCCTCAACCCCTTTCCTTTGACGACCTCTCCTTTGACGGTCTCCTCTTCGATGGTTTCTTGATTGTGCAGATCTAAACGACATCCTCTTCTACAGTTCATTTTTCAACGGCAACACCACTACTCGCCGCTCGCCAGCACTACTACTCATCGGTGCTTTCTTCTCTCTGACAGACTTCTCTGGCATCTCTATTAGATTCTAATAGAGAGAGACGATCTATGAGAGGTGATCTGGAGGAGCGATCTGGTGGAGAGAGATGAGAGCGAGGCGATCTGGAGGAGCGATCTGATTTGAAATGCATAGTTTGTTTTCTTTATATCGTTGTTTTGAATTGTCTGATGTACAAAATTACATGATTTTATATTTTATTTTATAGTATTCGATTTCACCTTTGAAAGAAGAACACGACAGAATTTTGTCATTTCTGAAGTAGTCAATTAATATATACCACTTCAGATCTGGTGAAATATGTAGAGTACTTTTACATGATATAGTTCACATTTTTACATGATATATGCACTATTTTATAGTATCTATTATTATTGATGTTTACAGGTTTACAATATATAGTTCACAATTTTACATAATATAGTTCATTGTTTTAGATGATACATAGAATGTTTTATAGGATATAGTTCACAGTTTTACAGTACCTACATGTAATAAATTCAATTTGTTACATTGTTTATTTTATTTGTATGCAGGATGATATCTCCCCAGAACGTGTGGTTCTTGTGATGAGGCTTCTTACTCATCCAACAATGTTCACAGGAGATTAATGTAGAAGTATTATTTTTTCATAGTTTGTTTGATACTATTTTGGATGTTGAATGATATACTTATGTTTGGTATTGTTATGGATGTGTTGAACAAATGTTGTTGAACTGATGTGTTTTGTTGAGCAATTGTGTATTACAGTTTGGAATTATTATATTTGTAGTTAAAATGTGTCATTTTACAGTATTGAGCTATTGTTGTTTTTATTTTTTGACTTTTTATTTTGAATGTTCTGGATGTTGTATACATGCAATTGATTTATAGTTTAGATATAACAATTTTACAGTATTAGTTTTTGTAGGTTGTATGTTGTATTTTTATAATTTAAGTTCACAATTTTATAGTATTGAAATTTTGTATTTTTTATATTTTGTTTTATCGTTTTCATCTACTTATTTTACATTATTGAAATTTTATAGTTTTTACGTTTTGTTTTCACAGTTTAAGTTGACAATTTTACAGTATTGAAAATTGATATTTTTAAATTTTACTTAATCATTTTCATATGTTAATTTTACATTGTTAAAAATTTATAGTTTTTACGTGTTGTTTTTGTTGGGGTTTTGACAGTTCAAACCCATTGATTTGATTAAGTGCGGAAAGAACGTAAAACAAAAATTTTACTTCTAATCTTAATCCAAGGATTAAACAGGGTATGTCAGGAAACATTCCAAGGGGTCCACCTTCCGTATTCCTTTAACATCAGAACCTTATTTAATCATTTTACAGATCTACTCCATAATTGATTTCTAAAGCATTAATCTACTTACCAATTAAATAGATTAATATAACATGTATATACCTTGTTTCCAAATTCAGATTGGAATGTAGCTGAGCGAGAAGAGCTACACTAGGGAATGATTCGTCTCAGAGTATCACACGTGTGATACCTCTATCGGTTATCCACCATGACTAACCAGAGAGCGGTTTATTTCTTATTGCCAGAAATACCGTAAACTGTGATTTTCTGCAAAAACACTATTCACCGAGAAAATGACAAAATAACACTACTCACGAATTTACAGTTATTCAGATTCACTAATGAGCAAAACTGAAATACCGCGAAATTCGAGAAAACACTATTCACTGATCCCGTAAATATACTTCTCAACAACCCGCAAGATTATACGTCAACTACGTATAACTTTCTTTTTCCAACCGAAACACTATTTGGAAGAGAAACCGAGAAAGAGAGAAAATAGATTACCGAACTGATTAGACAGATTTGATATCTCAGAAATTAGTGTGTTTCTCTCTTACCATCACCCCTCTATTTATAGGCATTTGAGGAGGTTCGGGAATTACGAAAATGCTATTTACAAAAATGCCATTTACGGAAATGCCATTTACCAAAATGCCATTGAACGGATAAGGATGATGACTTGTCATGTGGATAAGGATGATGACATGTCATGTGTAAAAAGACCAAAATGCCCTTGGCCCAAATTTAATTTAACATCCATATAATTATTCTGAACAATTATATTTCTTGCGGTTTGTTGTTTCGGTAACTTTTATACAACGTAACGTGTACGTTTATAAATTAACCTTTTGTTTTTGCTTTGCCAATTTATATGACATTTATAATTTAATTATATCATGTATAATTAATTATAGCCATCTTAATATTAATTATAATCAATTTATAATTAATCAATAAGATTCTCCGATTAGCTCCTATACGGTGTGACCCAATAGGATCTGTGTTATGTTGGTAAATAGAATTAAAACTGTTTTAACTTCTATAATCATGAGAGGCATCTGGCATAACGCGTCATGACCATCCAATTACACAGATGATGCTGTATTGTACAATATCACGATCCAGTAAACTATTTTACTCGTGTTAGTTCTTTCGTCTCATAGCTATCAGATCAGTTTCAAGGTAGGTGTGTGTCATCCTTGCAAACTTAATCTTTTCTTGATCTTGAGCAGATTATCAAATATAATTACTCTTGTAATTATACCGCTAGCAGATAATCTTACTCTATCAAGGGGCCCAGTGATGCTATAGCTCGTATAGAGATACGAGGGACAATAGTACTTTTGGTAAACCATCACTACCTCAGCTAAGTTATGTGTACCGAAAAGCTACCGTTATAACTGCGTTTTACCGACAGCGTTAGATAACAATCACACATACACATTTCTTAGTAGGAAAGATGAATACCTCATACTTTAGAACTTAACACTGAATGAAAACATTAATGACACATACACAATTCCATTTAATGTTTCATTCGGGGTCTGTCAAATACCATGTTCCTAGAACATGTATCTATGTGATTAAAATGACATCTCTTGTCAGTGGTCTGTAAAACTTGACCATCTTTTAATCCACATACTAACATTGTAACGGTTAATTAGTGTTCCTGCTAATTACCTCGGTTAGTGACTCTTAAGAATATATATATCATCTATATTATGAAGTTTCACAATTCCAGTTATTGACTCTAGTCAGATAAAGAAATGATTCATAAATGTAATAATATTCAAGGCAACAAAATGACAGTTTATTTAATCACTCAATTCATGAACAAAGCTTTATGATAATGTATCGTATTATTGACTTCTAGATTATTACAAACTAACAGTTTTTACAGTGTAACTTGATATTTTTACAGTATTGAAAATTGATATTTTAACATTATATTTTATCGTTTTCATCTGTGAATTTTGCACGTCTGTAATTTTATAGTTTGTACATTTTATTTTTATAGGTAAAGTGGTCAATTTTACAGTATTTAATATTTTGATGATTTATTTGTGTGTTTATTAAATCGAGAAAAAAAAAATTGAAAAATTTAATTTTGCCTTTTTATCACGTTTTTTGTCAAAATAACTGCTAATAACTAACATTAACTGCCAATAACTTTCTATAACTGCAATATCCGAAAATACAATTTTTTTGTCCTGTAGTGCAAGTTGCAATCTGTTTTTTAACTATCATGGGACCACTTCAAATAGTTGCTGGATGTTTTGTGATTAACTGATATATTTTATGTGATATATTGTATAATTATACAGCATGTAGAAGTAGTTTTACTGTATTCGTGCAAGTGAAAGCTGTGGACAAATGGTAAACAAAAGTCTGTGGACAATTAGACGCTTCCTAATATTTAGATACTTTTCTTTATTCATTCTTCTCTTTCTTTGATTAATCAATATTTTGTTTATTTCTTTTTGTGGAAGAAGGTACTAGGTAGGTTATATATTAAATTTTGAGGAGCGCTAATTACCGTCAAAATTAAGAAAGCATCAACAATTATTTCCAAGGCATGTAACGTAATTATTGAGTATCGGTGCTAGGTTCTATACAGGGGATACAAATACTCTATCAAGCTTATGGCAGAAATTGTGTTTGGCGCATGCATGTCACATGAATTTTTCGATCAAGATAAACAAAGAATACAAATAATCTCGATACAAATACGGATAGTCTCGGATAAATACATATATGAATAGTCTTGGTCTCGGATATCTATGGCGTATAATTTTATAAGACAGTCTGCTCTTTTGAATAATTATTCAAAATACCCCTCTAAAATATTTGATAGATTGTTCTTATAGGATTCAAATTCACACTCACATTTTCTCTCTTCTATTTAATTACATCCTCTAATTTTAAAACATGAGAATAATATCAAGTTACTCTCCTTTTTAAACGATAGCTGATCAATCATATTAAATTGATCAATCATATTAAATTAGAGGTGAAAATGGAACGGATAGCGATAAATCTATATCCATATTTTTTATTTATTTTTCAGATACGTTTATAGATCAAATATTTATTGAAAAATATAATATTATTAAAAAATACGGATATGAATAACGATACGGATCGGATTGGAAATATAAAAATATTATTAAAAAACTATTAAAGCTCATAATATTTATCTAATTATAATGATGATGGTGATGTACTTTTTATCATAATATATATTAAACTATATGGTATATGAGGACTCAAATGCCCCCATTGATTTCATACTCTAATCATACTCCACATATTTATCTCAGATTTTAAAGTTCAAACAGAAGATTCGAACCGCTCAATGTGATATCCGCATTAAAATGTGTTTGGAGATCAAATTTTATATATTTTAGAATTTTTTTACCATCTTTTAAGATAGATGTAAAATCACAATTTTTCAGAAATTTTAGACCATCTAAAACAATGATTTTGTATCCATATTCAAATAGATATTCGAATATCAGATATCCACATCTAATTTTTCGAAATTGAATATTATCCACACCGTTTTCACCCTTATTTTAAATCCATAAACAAAATATTAAATAACTTCCGATGCATATAAACAATTGGATCACAAAAGTTCAACAGAAGTTTGGTCCAAAAATCAAACTACAAAAATAACTAAATTAATTTGTGAAGAACAATATATATATATATATATATATATATATATATATAGAGTAAGTCTACCATACATTGCAATGCATAGGTACCTCTATGCATTGGACTATAAATTACGGATTCAAAGTCCAAATGACCGATCCAAACCGTTCATCTTGTTCTCCATATTAATATGTGCTTGGTGACCAAATTTTATATTTTTTGGAATTTTTTTACTATTTATTAAGTCACTTTGAAAATTACTGATCCAACGGTGCCTTTTGATTTTACTGTAACCGTTGCATCAGCCTCATTAATTGCATTATCTCTCTTGCGAGCCTTTTCTCGCGTGATGGGATCCGGTTGGTACTATTTTGGCGCTGTAGGTATGGTCTTTCCTTGCTTTTCTGTCCTTAATACAGTATACCATCCTTTTCCAATACTGTTTTGGCATTCCAGTTGGGGTGTTACTGCATAGTGAGAGAGTGTGATATCACCTATTTGAAATGATGTTTGTATCCGAGACAGTATAGTAATAGCGCCAACCTGCACTATGCTTTTTGTTTCATTGTTGGTGAAAGGGAACCAGTTGCCTTTTTGAGATTTGTTTGCTAGATTTTCTGTAGCCGGCTCTTCTTGTAGCTGTGTAGTAAAAGGTGTGGTTCCTTCTTCTTCTCCTTTGATCTTTATACCATTGTCAAGTTGAGCTTCTGAGTCAGAAAAATCTGAGAATGGATAAGGAGGTGATTCTGGTGGGCTAGACGGTTCAGCTGAGCTCATGTAGCGATGGTATTTGTCGTGTGCCGCTATCAACGAAACTCTATAGAAATTAGCGGTGCCTTCGGTCAGAGAAATTAGTGATCTTTTTTCATTTGTGTTAAGTTTGGCCTCATCTGGTGTCCAATGATTGTATTCCCACCCCGCAATATGGATGTATATTTTCTTCCATTTGTTAACGAGGTGGCGCGAGCCGCACAACTGCCCGAGGCAGTGCGAGTCTCAAACTTGGGGTCTCTTGCCGTTTGGAACTGGGACGCGCGACTACGTGAGCGGTGAAGTCACGGAGGTCGGAGTGGCGAAGTCACGGAGCCTAGAGAAGAGGAGGTCGAAAAGTTGGGAGGCAAGAGATGTGCGCCGCTAGAGGAGTTTGAACTGCTAAACCTAAATCTAAATGGGTCGTATCCACGAGCTACGAACTTTTTTGACAACCCTAGAAAAAATAATTTAATTTTGAGAGAGAAAAAAACAACATTTATAGACTCTAAATAATAAAATATGTTCTACAAATTCAATATCTAAAAAAATCAACTATCATATTATTTTTATGAGAATTAAATTGTTAATTAATCAACTTAAGATTATTTCCATATTTTTTATTTTCAAGGCATCAACAATTATTTCCAAGGCAACTTAAGAAAGCATGTAACTTAAGAAAGCATCAACAATTAGGCATGTAACGTAATTATTGAGTATCGATGCTAGGTTCTATACAGGGGATACAAATACTCCATCAAGCTTATGGCAGAAATTGTGTTTGGCGCATGCATGTCACATGAATTTTTCGATCAAGATAAACAAAGAATACAAATAATCTCGATACGAATACGGATAGTCTCAGATAAATACATATATGAATAGTCTTGGTCTCGGATATCTATGGCGTATAATTTTATAAGACAATCTGCTCTTTTGAATAATTATTCAAAATACCCCTCTAAAATATTTGATAGATTGTTCTTATAGGATTCAAATTCACACTCACATTTTCTCTCTTCTATTTAATTACATCCTCTAATTTTAAAACATGAGAATAATATCAAGTTACTCTCCTTTTTAAACGATAGCTGATCAATCATATTAAATTGATCAATCATATTAAATTAGAGGTGAAAATGGAACGGATAGCGATAAATCTATATCCATATTTTTTATTTATTTTTCAGATACGTTTATAGATCAAATATTTATTGAAAAATATAATATTATTAAAAAATACGGATATGAATAACGATACGGATCGGATTGGAAATATAAAAATATTATTAAAAAACTATTAAAGCTCATAATATTTATCTAATTATAATGATGATGGTGATGTACTTTTTATCATAATATATATTAAACTATATGGTATATGAGGACTCAAATGCCCCCATTGATTTCATACTCTAATCATACTCCACATATTTATCTCAGATTTTAAAGTTCAAACAGAAGATTCGAACCGCTCAATGTGATATCCCCATTAAAATGTGTTTGGAGATCAAATTTTATATATTTTAGAATTTTTTTACCATCTTTTAAGATAGATGTAAAATCACAATTTTTCAGAAATTTTGGACCATCTAAAACAATGATTTTGTATCCATATTCAAATAAATATTCGAATATCAGATATCCACATCTAATTTTTCAAAATTGAATATTATCCACACCGTTTTCACCCTTATTTTAAATCCATAAACAAAATATTAAATAACTTTCGATGCATATAAACAATTGGATTACAAAAGTTCAACAGAAGTTTGGTCCAAAAATCAAACTACAAAAATAACTAAATTAATTCGTGAAGAACAATATATATATATATATATATATATAGAGAGAGAGAGAGAGAGACTAATGTGCATTTGAATGTATATGGGTCGAAATACATACGGTTCAAATTTGACTTTTCAAAATCCAAACGGTCGATTCGAACTGTTCATCTTGTTCTCCATATTAATATATGCTTGGAGACCAAATATTACATTTTTCTGGACTTTTTTTTACTATTTATTAAGTATTTTACAAAATTGTTGATCCAGCGGTGGCTGCTGATTTTACTGTTTTGTTAAGTCACTGTTGGATCAACAATTTTGTAAAATACTTAATAAATAGTAAGAAAATTCAGAAAAATGTAAAATTTGGTCTTCAAGCACATATTAATATGGACAACAAGATGAACAGTTCGGATCGACTTTTCGAATTTTGAAATTTCAAATTTGAACCGTATGTTTTCGGCCCATATGCATACGAATGCACATTAGTCACTCTCTCTCTATATATATATATATATATTTCTTTTGAAAAGTAATGGTATTATCATCGATTTCATTGAAATCAAGCATATTTCATTTGGTACTCAAAATAGATACAAATACCAAATACGATAGCTCTTACATCAGTTTAGTATCAACATCAAAAAGACTGAAAACATAAAAAAAAAATCCAACTAAGTAATAACCACTATCAACCAAACAAAAACCGCTAAGTAAGCATATCAAGAACTACACAGTCAGCAAAACAAACCTACTAAAAAGTGCATTTTTGATGAAAAACACTGATTTGAAAAATTCTAAAATAATAGTAAATTTTTTTCAAAAATGTAAAATTTGGTCTCCAAGCACATTTCAATATGAAGAACAAGTTGAGAGGTTCGGATTGACTATTTGAACTTTGAAGCTATAGATATGAGCTCAAATTAAAACACCCACTTTAATTTGCAAAACATAGTAGCCTTACTCGAATAATTTTATTATTTTCTAATTGATTTATTTTAGTTTAACTTTAGTTATAAGTAATTGATGCTTCATAGTTTATTTGCTGATTTTAATTAGGATTGTGGCATTATTTTAGTTTATGTTGCATAATTAATCATTTATATCTTTTAAAAAACTGGAATAAAAATTATAAATGAAATAAATTCTTTTGGAAATAAATAATATATGCTATTTATTTATTTGATAAATATTTTTATTCGTTTCTTTACTCGTTATATTCATTAATAAATTAGGATTGAATATTGCTAAGTTGATATTTAATAGATAAGAGTAAGACAAAATTTAAGTGGGTATGAGTATTAAAACTTCCACCGATCCGATCCGACACGTACCGTAACGGCGTAACCATCTACACACCCGAATTCTCTCCCTCTGAGATATCTCATATTCTGCGTGACATTTTGGAATATCACAACCGTTAAAAGACGTTGGGCACGAATCACGAGGCTCAAATAGTACTGGGCCCCCGCTCTGTAACCGAGTAGGCACCGAACACGTCGGTCACGCAAAATATGAGATATCTCAGAGGTTACGCACTTCCCACTACAACCCGAATTCGCTTCCTCTGAGATATCTCAACTTTTGCGTGACCGACGTGTCCGGTGTCTATTCGGGGGTGATGTAGGGTCAGTATTATATATGCTTTGAGATTCGTGTATAACGTATTTAAACGGTTGGGAATTTCTATATAGTCACGCAAAGTTTGAGATATTTCAAAGGATACGAGTTCTTACAACCCTCCTTCAAATCTTTCTTTCTTGATTTCCTCTCTCTCCCCGCTCTCTCTCCCCCTCCCTCTCTCGCTCTCTCTCTCACTCACACACACACACCCCACCACAGCACGATGTCAACGAATCCTACGCCGGTCTCAGGCTCCGAGGAACCTGACAAAGGCGTCTCTGACCTCGAACAAGCGAATCCAACAGTCTCCGACAGACTCGACCTAGGCGGCTCTGACCTCCAAGAAGAGAATCTGACGTCGGTTTCAGGCCGCTCCGACGAAGTTGGAAAAGGCGTCTCTGATCCTGAACAAGAATTGAAGGTTCTCCATTCATTTTTTAATCCAGGGTTTGGGGTTTAAATTTTAGTATTAATCGGCGTGTACTTCTCCGTTATTTTCATATAACCGCATTTTCATTGAATTATTTATCAACATTTAGTTTTCGTCCAATATAAATGAATTCTTGATCGACATTTTATTTATCTCCATTATCTCCATTTGAGGTTTTTTGTTGATTTAATGGGTTCACTAGTGTTTTCCCTCCACATTTGCTTGAATGGATCTAGTCAATCACACCAATTGGGGTTTCCTCTATTGACTCCACTGCATCTACACTTAATTTAACAGAATTTACCGTAACATCTGATCTGTCGACCTTAATTGTATCTGACTAGCACCAATTGAATCAACCAACTCTTTAGAAGAGATTACCATTCTGATCACCTGTTTTTGTAATCTCTCACACCTCCGACTGATTCTAGCTGAAAGAACATGTTTATCAGAATCTCTCCTACCCAGATCCTAGCCTTGACTTCCTTGTTTTAAATTATCTCGTCTCTTGCAATCTCTTCCCCAATTGTTTCCGCTTTAGCTTCCAAATTATCGCACAAGACTCCAATTCTTGCGCAGTAAGAAGCCATGGATGAAAAAGCTTCACAGCCCGCCATTTCAGGTGAAGTCATGGCGGGATATTCTGTTCTGTGCTGTGCTTACCTAAAGTTTTTTTTTTTTTTTAGTTAGATATTCAAAAACACATCTAAGGGTAGATTGTAGCAATGTCTTTTATTTTTTATTTTTATTAATATAATTTTAAGGCTCAGGAACTACAAATTCATTTTACATCTTGAAATAATCTAGGATCTGCAACTCCAAGTAGTTGCTTTACGATCTGAACTGGCTGAACATAGCCAGTATACAGTCCCAGATGTTGAGCTTAGCGGGGACGAATCGGCTCTAGAAAAGGTCAAGAAGGTACGAATGTTACTGGAGGATTTATCATCCTACACCGTGCACATAAGGTACTTCAAATTTATAATTACATCAATTTCTTATGTGGTATATTTCTTACATGTTGTATAAAACTCCTTACCTGTTGATTCATTGACTAAAATTGATAGGGTGGCCAAGCTAATGGCAAATATACTCTTTGACGAGACAACTTTTAGTAAGCCCACTGCTAGACGAGATGAAAAAGGAATATGTATTGTGGTCATTGATCACCTTATAAGGTTAGTTGGTCGTTGGTAAATGGCATTTCGTTTTATGAAAATACACTGTGCCAGTCCAGATAGTAAGGTTGTTTTTTTTTTTATTGCAGGAAAATGTGGGTTAGGAAGAAAGAGTTGGCAGAATGTCTCAAAGTCAAAGAAAAGTTACTTTCTGAGATATTAGGGTTTCTTAAGGAAAAACATTTTGTTAAATGCTTCCCTGAAGAGGCCGAAGAGCAAACTAAGGGAAAGGCCAAAAGAAAAAGAGACAGCAACACATACTACTCTCTAGATTATGACAAGGTACGTGCCAAAAGAATTTTTTAGGTCAGGTGAACAATTCATTATTCGTCTTTCTGCTGCATTATATGTGTATCATACATGCTTTCTCTTTTGTTTCAGATTCCAAAGGTGGCATTGTACCTGAATCTTAAGATTCAAGAAAAACTCAACAAGGATAAAATGGAACAACACTATTTCTACTTGTGCGACAAATGTAATAAGTATTTCTCTTCCCTGGATGCGGTATCTCTCCTTAGTCCCGATAATGAGGATTTCGTTTGCGAAGTTTGTGGTGGTTTGTTAATAAATTTGGCTAAAAGCTTCGAGAACATAGCAAATAACAAGATTCAAAGAAATAAGGTAACTTTCTCAATTATTGTATGATAAAATTGAATAAACTATTTTTTTTCAGATATTGAGAAAATTTGGAATACAGCAGCATTTTCTTAACATTGTCCGTTATTCTTTAAGTAGCAACCAATTTGTTTAAGTTAGATGATATTTTACTTTATGTAGAATTAAGGGATGAAATTCTTGAACGGCTTTCTGCTAGTGATAGAAATAGGCATAACATAGAGTAGGCTGAGGGCGTTAGCTAGGCCTATTTATAAAGGTAAACAGCTTATAAACTAGTGAGTTTGGCATATTTGATAGGCATGTATGTGACAGGAATAGTAAAAGTATAGGCAAATGCCGAGTAAGCACCGGAATAGGTTTTTTCTTACTTAATAGGGACAGGTATTCACCCCAGATAGCACAGAGGTAGCCTACCTATCTAGGTATATTCTCAGGCAAGTGAGTGGAAAGCATGGGATAGGTATGATCAAGGAATAGGTTGTTAGGAGTCGACGAGTCTCATGTGTTTCTTTATCCCCCGATAGCATCTTTGATTGTGACAAATGACCTTTCATAGGATTTCTTTGCACCGATTCAAAGGTTACTAGCTGAAATTGAGATTTTGCCTTCACCAAGCTTCCCGGAAGAACCTGACAGTCCTGAAGTAGAAGATGGTGACGCAATTGATGCGTGAAAGATAGTGACGCAATTGATGAGGGCTTCTCTAATTTGACGCAATTTACACAAATTACCTTTACTTTCAATCTGGCACTGCTTTTAGGCGTAGTTAAATTGATTGGGAACTTGAAAGTCTGACAAGTATCTGTTTTGATGTGCTAACCGGTCAATGTTTATATGCCACTTTTACTAGATTTCTTTTTTTTAAATACAATGTTGTGTGCCATAATAATTGGTAGTACAGTACAAACAATGATTGGCTAACCATGTGACAGATTTTTACAGGCCTGCAATTAACAATCTAATGAAGAATCATCTGCTTCAATGTAAATAGGTGATTCATGGTTCTTTCATATAAAATCCCAATTAGTGTGGTTTAAACTAAATTAAAAAGGGTGGTTATTGCTATTGTTTTAGTTGGTTTGGACGTCTTGACAGCAATTGTCTTGTCTATGTTAAAGGTTTGTATAATTTAAGGCAAATAGCTTGATAAGAAAGCTAGAACTCTGACTATATTATTATTTTTTATTTGAAACCCGTAGGTGATTTTCATTAAATTAAGAAAAAAGTATGAACAAGAAAGAAATAAACAGTAACTCTAGAAAAAGACCTCCTAATGAAATTGACAATTGAGAAACTACTAAAACATACAAAAAAGGAAAACTTGTAATAACTGAAAACAGGGAGGATGAAAATGTAACTTTTCCATGACCCTCTGACAAATCAGTACCCGTTACCAGCAAAAAATGCTAAAGAGCTTCTCCCTGCACTATCTACTCAGTCCCAAATTTACCAGCAATTGTTGCATTCCCTCCGCACCTCGATCCTCCCGTTACTTGCTTGTTTCGATTGGGTTTTCGAATCCAATTGCCATTAGAGCATCTCCATCGGCTTGCAATTACTCTTACAAATATTGAATTATCATTAATGTGTTAACTTTATTGAGTCTTTGATAACAGATTTTTATCTTATTATAACAGCAGATAATTTTTATGAATCTGGTCTCCCATGCGATAACTCAATTAATTAAGTTTTAATCCAGTAATAAATACTAGTCCAGTTAAATCAAATAGTTGAGTAAATTCCCAACAATGGGTAAATGATTTCATAGCTAGAGCCTACACAGACTGTTCCTTCAATTCAATTAACTCCGAGTAAAATCGATTTGAATCAGCCCCAAATTAGCCTCCATTCATGACGTAGTTCTTAAACAGAATCTATATATTTTGACTTTTATATGGTAATCTGGCCAGCACATATATATGCTATTCTTGGTTTTAATTTCTAATGTAAGAATTACCATTATGTAAAATTGAATCTGGTTTTGTTGGATATTAATTTATAATATAAGAATTACCATGAATGCATAATTTAGCTTGTGTAATATTTGGCATGGTGAAATGACTTGGTTTGTCGTGAAAGCTTGGGCATTTAAATGTTGCTATTTGCTTGTACAGGTACTGGTATTCAGGATGTATAGTACTGGTATCCAGGATGTACAGGTACTGGGAAGATATATGCCATGCCATACTGGAGGCACACCACTTGATATACATAGTAGGCTGGTCAGTGTATGACAAGGTCAAGCTGGTGCGAGAGCCGAATCAACCAATTTCTGACAAGCCCATGAACATGTCTCTTGGTGAGCTGCTCAAGTACAAGTCTCAGGAGGGTGTCAGAGTTTGTTTTCTTGTATGGGATGATAAGACTTCACATGATAAGTTGTTCATCAATACAGTAAGGTCATCGCAGTTTTTGTTCTTAGTTATTCAACTATTTTTTGTTAAATAATGATAACTGATAGTCCAACCAGCAAATTTAGAGTTTTGGTCCTGACTTAATGTGAACTAGCCATGAAGACATGTCATTTTGTTTATTTGGAAATGTCAATGGCAATATAGTCTATTTTTGCCTGGTATAATGTTGGTTTAATGAGTTGGGTTTCATGCATAATTTGCAATATGGTGAAGTAATTGGGTTAATTCTAAAAGTTTTTTGTTCTCTGGCCTAGTAAGTATGAAGAGAATTTTTTTTACCAAAAAAAAAATAGAGGATAAACATAATTAATTGTACTGAAACACTAACATTTAGGAGTTGATATATATTTTTTTTCAATATTTTGTGTGTTTAGGGTGGACTAATGCAAACACATGATGAAGAGACCCAGAGATTCTTCAAGCACTCGTCAGTTATATGTCAAATGCTACCTCGTATTGCCAGCAGCAACTCAGCATTTTCAAGCAACATGTGTTCTATTGCATTTTTTAAATCTTGTTCATACCTTGTGTGAAATGATGTAATACTCTTTATTGCTGCTGTCTTTAGGTAGTTGGAACTCTCTTTACCCACCATCAGAAATGTGTATTACTTGACAGCCAAGCTAGGAGAAACATCAAAGAGCTTCAGCAGTTCAAAAGGTAGCAAAATAACATTTGTTGAACTTCAGCAGTTCAAAAAGGTAGTTGGTTAAATCTGTACTTTCTTCTATACCAATCTACTATATGACATGCTTCCTTCTTCCTAAATGGGTAATAGATCGTATAGACAAAATCAGAAGATACTTCCTTTGGGGAAAAAATAGAGCTGAAGAAAAAGGGATATCCTTGATTAATTGGCCTGCTGTCTGTGACCCGAAGGAATGGGGCGGCATGGGGGTAATAGACTTGGCCTTACAAAACAAGGCACTGCTATTAAGGTGGTGGTGGCGTATCTACAGAAACCCTGATTCTCTATGGGCTACAGTCATCAGGGCCTTGAGAATTGCAGTTGCAAATACTGACATACCGACGCTCTGGACTGTTACCGGTACCTTCTTTTGGAGACAACTGATCAAACTCTACCCTCTGTTCCAATGGTGCTTCTGTTGGATTATAGGAGATGGTACAACCATTTCGTTCTGGTACCATAAATTGGGTGACACGCCTATCAAAATCAGAAGATCTCCAAGGCCCCGTCAGTGGGCTATATCCTTGCGAGCAGCTCAACCAATTGCTCAATCTCTTGAACCAGAACAGATGGGGACCATAACATTTACACGAGATAGAGATGAGATAAGATGGAAATTGACAACAGATGGAAAATATAGCGCTAGTTCAGTCTACAGGATCATAAAAGGAGGAGGGAGGATCAAAGATATGAACTACAAGCTGTGGAAATACAAGATACCAGAATCTGTCAAAAATTTTGCTTTTCTCATGCTCAAAGAAAAGATCTTAACACATGATGTAATGGAGAAAAGGAAGATACACTGTAACTTAGACTGTGTGCTATGTCAGTCCTGCCCTTTGGAAACAGCCATGCACTTGCTATTTCGCTGTAGCTATGCAAATCGGGTTTGGAGGAGAATTACCAGCATAGTTGCGTTTCAACTGCTGGTGGTGGCAGACTCAATGCAGAATACATGGATAAGGTCGCTTCAACATTTCAGGGGAAGGGTCTTAAATTGGAGGGTAAAAGGACCGGTTCTCCTGCTCTGTGCTTGCTGGTACATATGGCGCCGACGGAATGAGAAAATATTTAGAGGGAAGATAATCACACCAAAGATGTTAGCTGATAGAATTTTGCATGAAGCTGAACAGTGTTTCTTGCATTGCTAGTCGGAGTTGTAGTATTTTATTAAGATGTTGTATGTATAAGTTGTAGTTACAGTCAAGGATGATGTATGTTTTTATTATCTTTAACTTGGTAGCATCTACCAAGCTTTCAAAAAAAAAAAAACCATTTGTTGATCTTGCGAGGCTAGATAGGGATGAAATTGATGGTGCTAACAAGGCTTGGGTATGAATATTACAAACTTTCATTTTTTTTTTTTTTTGCTCTCTACTTTCACGCTCTATTTGGCATGATAACTTGGTTAAATCTGAAGCAACCGTTACTGTGGTAGGAAGTACTAATAATGTAATAATGATATTTATATTAATCATAGTAGTAGTCATAAGAACAACAATAGTAATAACCAAAATGAAATTGCAGAATACATGGATAAGGTCGTTTCAACATTTCAGGGGAAGGGTCTTAAATTGGAGGGTAAAAGGACCGGTTCTCCTGCTCTGTGCTTGCTGGTACATATGGCGCCAACGGAATGAGAAAATATGAAAAGGGGTCAGTTCGTGTCAAATTTCATTAACTTCTTTGACGTGGCGCCAAAAAAAATGGATTTGCAATTGGTTGTGGGAGATATGCAATCAAAAAATGATATTAATTTCAATTATTCATGACAACCGTTTTGCAATTGCAAATCCTTGCACTAATGGAGATGCTCTTAGGAGAGACTGTATCCTCCGATTACCTTAAATTGGAGATTTGGAGATTTTGAAGTATCTCCAATCCAATTGTTGCGAAGCCTGGAACTGTTGTGCCAAACCAATTGGATTCTAATTTGCACCTGAGGTCCGCTTGGTTTGTGCCCCAACCTATGCGAATCTGACAATACCTCTTGTTTAATTGAAAATTTAATGTGTAAATAAATTGATGCGCCTTTAGGTACTAGTAAACGGTGGGCCTAATCTCTCTCTCCCAGGAGCTGATTTTAGGAACCACTTCACACTCTCTTTAAATCAGAACTTTGGACATGCACAACATCAACTGTCATGTGCCGCTGCAAAACAAGGGATGTTTGTTGTTATATGTTTGTAAATCTTTTCATTTTGTTTGGCAGAAATTGTGTTTGGCGTATGCCACATGAAATTTTCCGATCAAAATAAACAAGGAAACAAAAGTAGAATAACAATCAGCATTACCTATGGCGTCTAATAACGCACCATTTAATGACAATGACAAATAAAATCGATAGATCACAAAATATTTAATGACAATAACAAATAAATATTCAGCAAACATATAAATATGAAGTCTAATCACACACTGAATAACTCAGGTCAAGCAGTTAAATATCTCTAGCAACAGCATCTAGTCCACTGGATGAAGAGGTAATTGCCTCCTGGAACATTGGGAAAGAAAAATAGATCGTAAAAGTAGAAATTGCATTCATGCCCTCTGGCGGTATATTTCACCATATAAATTAAATAGACCTTTAAAATATTGAAAAGATTGCATCACCTACAATACATCACCAAAGTTTCACCATGTACTTTCAGTTCCTCTGTCCAGTTAATAAAAAATGCATGCAGTTATACAAAATCCCTACAAGCAATAAACACCACCTAAGACTTAATTTCTGGTGGCAACAGATCGAGACAAAGATTCTACTGGCAAACTAGCAAGGGAAAATTATTAAGAATTGTATCTGGGGAGACAGATAGTAGACAATGGCAAAGCTTGAAATGGTATAGAAAGGTCGACATTTTTCTTTTCTGAAATGTACAAATATAACAACCACATTAAGAACGTAAATTTAGTTGTTATGTTAGGAGTCTCGAACTAACTATACCACTTTGAGTGATGCCATGGAAGAAATTAAATTAGCCTCTGTTAATCAAAATACCTAAATTACCCATGTAATCTATGTAGCTTATAGACAGGTATATGACATCAGTTAGACTAAGGTAGCATGCATACTAAAAAGGGACCACCATTGTCATCCTTGCCATTTTGCTACGTAACCCGTAAACGAATGAAAGGACCAACAAACAAATTGATCTGATCGTGACCATAAATAGCAATTACCACACAGCTACTGCCATGAACTCAATTTCATTTAAATAGCCCTAAACCAGAGATCAACAAGCAAGAACAAATTATATTTTTGTTGAACGAGGCAAGGCAACAAGAATATACTAAGAGCGCAAGCACTCAAGCAATGCAAGGGAATGGTGGGAAGTTAGGCGAATCAGGTATCAGTTTAATAGGCATAATTTAGAATGTCTAGGAAATATAAGCCAAGAAGTCGAAGAGCAATGAGTAAATTGTTTTTTTTTTTTTAATCTGACAGGCTCAAGTATTGGACCACTACTGTACAATACATGCATAATAGAGGTCGAATAATCTAAAAGGGTATACTGATTGTGTGTTTAGCACGTGAACTCGTGAAGTGGTTAGTTATTCGCTTTAATGCAACAACTAAGTGTATTAAGATGAAGTAAGGTGGAGTAAGTTAAAGTACCTCCATAAGTGAAGAACACCAAATTCCTTTATTTTGACATTTTTACCCTCACAAATTCACTTATATTACATGAGAACATTTTTGTCATTTTATTCAATACACCTTCCCTGACTTCACTACTACCAAACACAAAGGGGGTGTTTGGTGGCAGAATAAGCTTAGGCCGGCCTAAGTTCTTTTTGTTTGGATGGAGCTTAACTTGGATTTCCAAACTTGTTTGGGACTAAAGGCTTGGTTGTTGTTGTTGTTGGAGCTTAACTTGGATTAGGTCAGCCTAAACTTATTCCAACTGTCCGATTCGGGGCAAAAGAGTAGAGGAGCGAGCAGCGGGAGGCAAAGGTGTGGGCAGATGCGAGGATGGGGGTGTGCGACGTGGGCAGATTGCGCGGGGTGGGGCCAGATCGCAGGTTAGCGCAGGGTGGGGCTGGGTGTGCTGTGTGAGCGGCGGGTGTAGTAATGAGTTGAATACAAATCAGACATATAATGGCCAATTGAAGTTTAATAGCTTGAAGTTCAGTACAAATAATGAGAAGAGGGAGAGAGAAATTTGAGACTTGGCAGCCGCTATCAAGGTTTCTAAACGGACAGAGACAGAGAGAGAGTTCTTGGCAGCTGCTGCCAAGAATTCAAAACAGATAGAGCCCTTCTTGGCAGCCACTGCCAAGTTTTAGAGAGAGAGAGACAGAGACAGAGAGATACCTTGATGGAAGAAAAGCGAACTCTCGACCTTTGGGTAGCCAACAGTCCTAGGACTTCTTCCTAGCCAACTGTGCTACCTCCCCTTTCTCAACAATATCATTATAATATCAATAACAAAACTATGTGTAAATTCTAACCACACGTGTTCAGGACATGATTTAGGAGAACACATCTGAAGATACAAAAAACTGGGTGCATGTGTTCAGAAAAACTTGTGGACAAATGTGTTAAATTCAACACTTAGTTTTTATTCTTTTAGCAAAACATCGTTATTTTTACTAAACCTAGGGCAGAATTAAAAAAGTTTACACAATTATGCATAACACTCATTTAGATGGATATAAATACTGATAATATGCGGACATAAACATAGAATAAAATAGATAGTACCTTCTCTGTTTTCAGCCCTACAAAGAAGGCATTAACAAGATATACTAAAATTGACTGTACTTCTTTCGGAGATCCCACACTTCCGTACCAGGAGAGAGCCATCTTTTTGGAAAACTCAAGAACTCATGATACATCACTCCAGTAGCCCTGCAATTCAAAATGAAATTTAAAAATTCAACCAGAGAACTTCTCTTTCCAAAACAATAGACTATAACAAACTATAAATATCATGTCACGCATAGATATTGTAAGCATTCTGGTTATATTTATCAAAATCGGTGGTATGTGTTTTTAAAAAATATATTTAAATGGAAATTAATGTAGTATAGTTTCCCGAAATAGCTACTGCTATTCACCATGCTCTTTTTAGGACAGCTGCCATGGACTGCAAAACTGCTATTTGAACCTCGTGCACAACAATAATATAATTTTAGTTTTTAGTTTTTACAGAAGTACACTAATAAAACATGATCAGTTTCCTTGGGAATGCACATGGAACAATAAAATGCAGAATAAAAAATTAGGTATAAGCTTGTTTAAAATTTCAGGTTCTTTATTATATAGCACAAATAATTGTTTTACTGTCGTTAAGGTACATATAAAATTAAGTTAAATATCCGAGGCGCAGTGCAAATGCTATCTAATTCATTCTAGATCACACCGATGTGGAGTTTATTAGCCAGTATGGAAAAATTAATCACATGATTGAGTTGGATTATTTTGGTAGTTTCAAGGTTGCTCTCTTTAAGGGTGACTTAGTTGAAGTACACAATGCCAGAGGAATAAAGAGTGAAATGGGAGTTCCTTCAGTCAATTTTCACCATTAATTCACACTGAAGCCAAAATGCTCTTTTTCTTCATGTAAATCATTTGCAAAATATTTACTTTTTTTAATTTTGAAAAGACTAGCTTCAGTGTATGTTGTGGCTCAAAACAAAGAGGAATGAAAAAATAACAGAACAGACGTTCTTATATTCCGATAACTATTTGTAGTGCAGGATAAAAATCCTGAGTTGGGGACTTGTATATTTTATCCCAAAACTTTAATAAATTCTCCATTAACCTAACAACGACCTGTCTTCTCATTCTAAGACTTTGGTTTGAGCTTAATAATTAATCAATGTTTTTACTGGTGAGGTTCAGAAAGTTACTTAAGTTCGTCAGGAAGAGAGTTGAGGACTGCCCTGATGTTAGAGGGGAAACAGGAGGGTCAATAAACCAAATTCGTATCCAGTAGGGTACCGCACAAGTGAATCTTTTAGAATGATTCCCTAATTGGTGGATCCGGACCGTTCTTTTAACTTTGCATGAAACTCAAAGCACAAAGGGGCACTAGCCTGAATCTCAAAGCAGCTGAGAGTAAATCTCAAACAATAAAGTAGTGGGCCCCACCGTGGATTACTACAGAGGATACTGGTCCCAATAAACCATCATATCAAAGGCAGCCTCAGCTCGACAGACAAGAGGAACAACAGGAAGAAGAACACAGGGACCAAAAAGTGCATCAGGTGGGGAATGGAAATGCGCCTGTTATATACGTCATATCGTGAGGAACCGCACCAGGAGGAGAAAGAGAATGACACAGATAAAAGAGAAGGAAAAGGGCATCTATTAGAAAAAAATAACCTTCTAATGTTTTCTGTAATTTAGGATATTTCAAGTATATTTTCACATAAGGTGGAAGAATCACTAAAAACATTATACTTTAACACCAAAAAGAAAGAAAGAAAATATTATTGTTGGATGGAGCCTCCCAGACCTTATTTTAATTATTGATAGTAATTTGTAAATACCGATTGGTTAAGCGTCTTACCATAACATTTTTTAATGGAATTCTAAAATGGCACATCATTGACTCAATATGGAATGTGAATAATCATTAGTTCAACTGATAATATGAAAACATAAAAGAAACCTTGCAAAATACAGAAAACAATGAACTTGACTTTTACCAGATTGGTGTCGATCCATATGCTGCTAGATGATGAAAAAGGGTAAAGGGGCGGATTGAAGGACCAATCCGTTTCTGACCATCGTGTAAAACAGTGCCTATTGCGATGGATTTGATTTGTCGATCATCAAGATTGTATTCAGCAATGGGATTTGCCAGTACTCCAGTCAAGAAGTAGATGGAATTGCCTTTAATCGAAGGCAAGTCTTTGGAAGAGAGAACAAGGTTTCGTCCCCTGAAGCCGACTAAGAGAGCTAGGTCTCCAATATTATCGATCAAAATAAGCTGATTAGCCTCCAAATTGACCCTGAAAATATTGAATTTGTAATCTGTATGTTCAATGGGCTTCTTATCACCCCAATTCTTATGTATCAAAAAGATATCAGAGTTATATTCCAGAAGATAGTAAGTATTATTAAGGCCACCACCATCCGGGATCTTTTCAGTAATCCGAAGTTTGACAGACTTGAGGTCTGGCTCAAATATATGTATCCCAATTTGATAATCCGTAAAGTACCACTGGTCGTTGAAAAACAAGAAGCTGTTAGGAAAGTGTTCGAGGGTAATAGATTCCCAACTTAGGTCTCCTGGTTTAGCAAAGTAGACAGCTTGCCAAAATAGGGAGAAGAGCACGGCAGTGGGGCAATCACCGCCAGAGATTGAAATATTAAAACTTTTAATCATTGCAAGAATCTCCAATTTTGAAGAACTTGTCAATGTAGGCAAAGGTGGAAGATCAATTAGGTAGCGGGTGAAGGGGTTGAAGATCCGAACAATCCGGGTTGAATTATCGACCAGGATAAGAAGGCCGTCGGTGGCTGTGAAGATGGTATGAGAATCTAGCTCAGGAAGGCGGAGGAGGAGGGATCGGCCACTGCGGAGGTTGAAAAAGCGGCGGCGGTCGGCCATGTGGAGATTAGCATCGCCATCTGTGAGCATTAACCAGTGCCGAGGGCGGAAGCATGAGGCGAGACTCCGCGGGGAGGCAGTCCGCGATCGCCATCCCTTGCATACGGCGCGGAAGCTGATGTAGTCGACCACGTCATCTGCCAGGAGGCACTTGGCGATTGGTTCAGCGAGATCTAGGGGAAGACATCGGGAAACCTTCAGGCGCTTGGCGATTGGTTCGGCGATATCTAGGGGAAGATTTCGGGAAACCTTCGTAGCTTCAAAACCCTCCATTTGCTGGACTTATTCGGGTCTAATTAAAACGTTTCTTTGTACAATTGTACTTGTGTTCTTTTGTGATGTATATAGCCTCCAAAAACCTTGAAACTACATTATTCCCCTCTAAAATTTATAATATCATATTTACCTCTCTTTCAAAAGCTCATAAATTTACTCTATTTATGGATTTTTCTATTAAAAGACTGAACATTCTCTTAAACATAATACTTAAAGGAAAGTGCTATTTTAAGCGCATAAATTTTAATTTTGAGTGCTAAGAGAATTATTTTAATTTTAATCCAATTTTACCTCTTATTAAATACCTTCTTATTTTGCTTCTAATTAATTCCTGCTATTAATTAAGAAAGTTAATAAAATGAGTACTTCTCCTAATAGAAAACTAATGTATTTGGTAGGAATGACATGCTATGCGCTGCACTGATGTTTGTCTATGGTATCTTGGTTCTATTACAGTCTAAATACATTTTACCTCACACACACACACACACACATACACACACATACACACACACATATATAGAGAGAGAGACTAATATGCATTCAGCAGCATATGGGCCGAAGTGCTAGCGGTCCAAATTTAAAATTTTAAAATTCAAAAAGTCGATCTGAACCGTTAAATGTGATCTCTATATTGAAACGTGCTTGGAGACCAAATTTTACATTTTTCTAATTTTTTTTACTATTTATTAAGCCAATTTGAAAATTATTAATCCAACCGTGGCTTAACAAACAGTAAAATCAGAAGCCACCGTGGATCAATGATTTTCAAAGTGGCTTAATAATTAGTAAAAAAATTCAGAAAAATATAAAATTTGGTCTCCAAGCACATTTTAATATAGAGATCACATCTAATGTTCAGATCGACTTTTTGGATTTTTAAATTTTAAATTTGAACCGGTAGCACTTCGGCCCATATGCTACCGAATGAATATTAGTCACTCGCTCTATATATATACATACATACATACATACATACATATATAGAGAGTGACTAATGTGCATTCGTATGCATATGGGCCGAAATACATACGGTCCAAATTTGAAATTTCAAAATTCAAAAAGTCGATCTGAACCGTTCATCTTGTTCTCCATATTAATATGTGCTTGGAGACCAAATTTTACATTTTTCTAAATTTTTTTACTATTTATTAAGCCACTTTGAAAAATCAGCAGCCACCGTTGGATCAACAATTTTCAAAGTGGCTTAATAAATAGTAAAAAAATTCAGAAAAATGTAAAATTTAGTCTCCAAGCACATATTAATATGGAGAACAAGATGAACGGTTCAGATCGACTTTTTGAATTTTAAAATTTTAAATTTGAACCGTATGCATATCGGCCCATATGCATACGAATGCACATTAGTCTCTATATATATATATATATTCTTGGAGGTTGGCTACAATGCTTATATAAGCATATCCCCACATATGCTTATAACTCACTTTTGTGTTTTCAATGTCCAAATGGTCGATCGGAACCGTTCATCTTATTCTCCATATTAATATGTTCTTGGAGACCAAATTTTACATTTTTATGAATTTTTTTACTATTTATTAAGGCACTTTGAAAATCGCTGATCCAACGGTGGCTTAACAAAACTGGTAAAATCAGAAGCCACCATTGGATCATAAATTTTCAAATTGGCTTAATAAATAGTAAAAAAATTCAGAAAAATGTAAAATTTGGTCTCCAAGAACATTTCAATATATAGATCACATCTAACGGTTCAGATCGACCATTTGGACATTGGAAACACAAAAATGAGTTATAAGCATATGTAGAGATATGCTTATATAAGCATAGTAGCCAACCTCTATATTCTTGTACATACTTGTTAGATCCCCGATTAATATTAACATAAGGTTTTACCATTTTGACGCAGACAAAAAATATGGTTGTTCAAACAACTTAATTTAAAAAATAAAAATAAATACAACACAAATACCTGCACACAAGAAGCAAAGTAGAAGAGAAATAAATTCTACATAAGTGTATCTTAGAACTGTTAAATCTTATTGCTTGTTATCAATACCAATTTGGAATCGATAAAAAAAATCATAAAGAAAGATCTACAGTTGGCAACAAATTAGACCCGAAGTTTCAAAATGGTTTGATTCCAAGAAATTAGCTAGACTATATTTTCATTAAAAGTTCAGAAATAAATAGTTTTAATTTTTTGTATTGATATTAAATTACAGATAAAATAAAAAAAATATGTTCAAAACAATAATATGATAATCAACTTTTGATTTAGAGACGATGCTCTTCGTGTGAAAGATAGCAGGTTTGAAACTATACTTGACCTCCAACTTTAATAAAACAAATTGTACTAAGTATTAAATAAGCTTGTATACCTAATCTTTTTTTAGATACTAGTCAAAATCCAAAGAAAGGACTAGGGCTGTAAACGAGCTAGCTCGGGCCTTGGCTCAGCTTGTTAATTTTGGCCTGAGCCTGGACCGAGCGAGCTGGACCTAGGTCTCTCAAGCCAAAAGTCTTGGCTCAATTTGTGACAAGTCAGTCTGAGCGAGCTCGCAAACTGACGAGCCGGCTCACTGGACTTTTGGCTGTTCAGAGCAGAGGTAAAATAGAAAAGGAGGCGGCAAAACTGCACGAGGTGGCGCGAGCCGCACAACTGCCCGAGGCAGTGCGAGTCTCAAACTTGGGGTCTCTTGCCGTTTGGAACTGGGACGCGCGACTACGTGAGCGGTGAAGTCACGGAGGTCGGAGTGGCGAAGTCACGGAGCCTAGAGAAGAGGAGGTCGAAAAGTTGGGAGGCAAGAGATGTGCGCCGCTAGAGGAGTTTGAACTGCTAAACCTAAATCTAAATGGGTCGTATCCACGAGCTACGAACTTTTTTGACAACCCTAGAAAAAATAATTTAATTTTGAGAGAGAAAAAAACAACATTTATAGACTCTAAATAATAAAATATGTTCTACAAATTCAATATCTAAAAAAATCAACTATCATATTATTTTTATGAGAATTAAATTGTTAATTAATCAACTTAAGATTATTTCCATATTTTTTATTTTCAAGGCATCAACAATTATTTCCAAGGCAACTTAAGAAAGCATGTAACTTAAGAAAGCATCAACAATTAGGCATGTAACGTAATTATTGAGTATCGATGCTAGGTTCTATACAGGGGATACAAATACTCCATCAAGCTTATGGCAGAAATTGTGTTTGGCGCATGCATGTCACATGAATTTTTCGATCAAGATAAACAAAGAATACAAATAATCTCGATACGAATACGGATAGTCTCGGATATCTATGGCGTATAATTTTATAAGACAATCTGCTCTTTTGAATAATTATTCAAAATACCCCTCTAAAATATTTGATAGATTGTTCTTATAGGATTCAAATTCACACTCACATTTTCTCTCTTCTATTTAATTACATCCTCTAATTTTAAAACATGAGAATAATATCAAGTTACTCTCCTTTTTAAACGATAGCTGATCAATCATATTAAATTGATCAATCATATTAAATTAGAGGTGAAAATGGAACGGATAGCGATAAATCTATATCCATATTTTTTATTTATTTTTCAGATACGTTTATAGATCAAATATTTATTGAAAAATATAATATTATTAAAAAATACGGATATGAATAACGATACGGATCGGATTGGAAATATAAAAATATTATTAAAAAACTATTAAAGCTCAAAATATTTATCTAATTATAATGATGATGGTGATGTACTTTTTATCATAATATATATTAAACTATATGGTATATGAGGACTCAAATGCCCCCATTGATTTCATACTCTAATCATACTCCACATATTTATCTCAGATTTTAAAGTTCAAACAGAAGATTCGAACCGCTCAATGTGATATCCGCATTAAAATGTGTTTGGAGATCAAATTTTATATATTTTAGAATTTTTTTACCATCTTTTAAGATAGATGTAAAATCACAATTTTTCAGAAATTTTAGACCATCTAAAACAATGATTTTGTATCCATATTCAAATAGATATTCGAATATCAGATATCCACATCTAATTTTTCGAAATTGAATATTATCCACACCGTTTTCACCCTTATTTTAAATCCATAAACAAAATATTAAATAACTTCCGATGCATATAAACAATTGGATCACAAAAGTTCAACAGAAGTTTGGTCCAAAAATCAAACTACAAAAATAACTAAATTAATTTGTGAAGAACAATATATATATATATATATATATATATATATAGAGTAAGTCTACCATACATTGCAATGCATAGGTACCTCTATGCATTGGACTATAAATTACGGATTCAAAGTCCAAATGACCGATCCAAACCGTTCATCTTGTTCTCCATATTAATATGTGCTTGGTGACCAAATTTTATATTTTTTGGAATTTTTTTACTATTTATTAAGTCACTTTGAAAATTACTGATCCAACGGTGCCTTTTGATTTTACTGTAACCGTTGCATCAGCCTCATTAATTGCATTATCTCTCTTGCGAGCCTTTTCTCGCGTGATGGGATCCGGTTGGTACTATTTTGGCGCTGTAGGTATGGTCTTTCCTTGCTTTTCTGTCCTTAATACAGTATACCATCCTTTTCCAATACTGTTTTGGCATTCCAGTTGGGGTGTTACTGCATAGTGAGAGAGTGTGATATCACCTATTTGAAATGATGTTTGTATCCGAGACAGTATAGTAATAGCGCCAACCTGCACTATGCTTTTTGTTTCATTGTTGGTGAAAGGGAACCAGTTGCCTTTTTGAGATTTGTTTGCTAGATTTTCTGTAGCCGGCTCTTCTTGTAGCTGTGTAGTAAAAGGTGTGGTTCCTTCTTCTTCTCCTTTGATCTTTATACCATTGTCAAGTTGAGCTTCTGAGTCAGAAAAATCTGAGAATGGATAAGGAGGTGATTCTGGTGGGCTAGACGGTTCAGCTGAGCTCATGTAGCGATGGTATTTGTCGTGTGCCGCTATCAACGAAACTCTATAGAAATTAGCGGTGCCTTCGGTCAGAGAAATTAGTGATCTTTTTTCATTTGTGTTAAGTTTGGCCTCATCTGGTGTCCAATGATTGTATTCCCACCCCGCAATATGGATGTATATTTTCTTCCATTTGTTACCGAATGGCAGGGTCGTAGCCGGTGGAATTCGGTAGGTGATGTGATTGCCTGCTGGCATCCTCATCGATGTCGAAGTAGCGGAAAGACCATTCTTGAGATGCACCCCAGTCATTCCCTGCATTTATGACTAACTCATGTGATAGCCCAATTGGTAGCTGAAAAAGAAATATACCCTTAGAGTATTTGAGCGGTGCATATTAAATGTAAGAACCCCCGTATGTACTATATAAGTAGAATTGTACATCTCCAGGTACGCCCCCTCCGTTTTGGTTGCTTCCTTGGGCAACAACAAGGACTGATCGCTTGAGACCATCTTATAGATCCCGGTGTATCGCATTACGGCGCAGGTAGGTAACTCCCTCACCAACCGGTCGGGTGAGCAATGGGAATGGATCTGATATTGGCATGGTACTCAGGTTTTGTGTTGTTTTGTGGGATGAATTGTTAGTACTGTGATAGAGAGACTGGTTGGTGTAGTGTATACTCTGTTTTCCAATGCTTGCTTGGTTTTCTGGTTTCTGGTTTCTTTGGGTGTAGTGGTTGAAGGAAGAGAGAGAGAGTATTGTTTGTATGGCCAGGGTTAGTAGTGAAGTAAATGTCTATGAAGTATGTATAGTCTCTTCAAGAACTTGCATTAAAGGAAGAAGGGTTTTTGTAAGGTACTGTTGTCGTAAAAAACAGTGTTTGAAGATTCCTAAACAGATATACTGTTGTTTCAAGGGAGAAAAGTTATAAGAAGGGTTTTTGGGATGGTGGTGGTTATGATTATAGAGTCGTAACACTCAGACTCCTGTCGAAACTATCGCCATTAGTACGGCCCTCTCAGTACCTAAGAGCATCACTTTGGTTTTCGACCCTTCATTTCAAGTACTCTCCCATCCAATTGTTGCGAAGCCTGGAACTGTTGTGCCAAACTAATTGGATTCTAATTTGCACCTGAGGTCCGCTTGGTTTGTGCCCCAACCTATGCGAATCTGACAATACCTCTTGTTTAATTGAAAATTTAATGTGTAAATAAATTGATGCGCCTTTAGGTACTAGTAAACGGTGGGCCTAATCTCTCTTTCTCCCAGGAGCTGATTTTAGGAACCACTTCACACTCTCTTTAAATCAGAACTTTGGACATGCACAACATCAACTGTCATGTGCCGCTGCAAAACAAGAGATGTGTTTGTTGTTATATGTTTGTAAATCTTTTCATTTTGTTTGGCAGAAATTGTGTTTGGCGTATGCCACATGAAATTTTCCGATCAAAATAAACAAGGAAACAAAAGTAGAATAACAATCAGCATTACCTATGGCGTCTAATAACGCACCATTTAATGACAATGACAAATAAAATCGATAGATCACAAAATATTTAATGACAATAACAAATAAATATTCAGCAAACATATAAATATGAAGTCTAATCACACACTGAATAACTCAGGTCAAGCAGTTAAATATCTCTAGCAACAGCATATAGTCCACTGGATGAAGAGGTAATTGCCTTCTGGAACATTGGGAAAGAAAAATAGATCGTAAAAGTAGAAATTGCATTCATGCCCTCTGGCGGTATATTTCACCATATAAATTAAATAGACCTTTAAAATATTGAAAAGATTGCATCACCTACAATACATCACCAAAGTTTCACCATGTACTTTCAGTTCCTCTGTCCAGTTAATAAAAAATGCATGCAGTTATACAAAATCCCTACAAGCAATAAACACCACCTAAGACTTAATTTCTGGTGGCAACAGATCGAGACAAAGATTCTACTGGCAAACTAGCAAGGGAAAATTATTAAGAATTGTATCTGGGGAGACAGATAGTAGACAATGGCAAAGCTTGAAATGGTATAGAAAGGTCGACATTTTTCTTTTCTGAAATGTACAAATATAACAACCACATTAAGAACGTAAATTTAGTTGTTATGTTAGGAGTCTCGAACTAACTATACCACTTTGAGTGATGCCATGGAAGAAATTAAATTAGCCTCTGTTAATCAAAATACCTAAATTACCCATGTAATCTATGTAGCTTATAGACAGGTATATGACATCAGTTAGACTAAGGTAGCATGCATACTAAAAAGGGACCACCATTGTCATCCTTGCCATTTTGCTACGTAACCCGTAAACGAATGAAAGGACCAACAAACAAATTGATCTGATCGTGACCATAAATAGCAATTACCACACAGCTACTGCCATGAACTCAATTTCATTTAAATAGCCCTAAACCAGAGATCAACAAGCAAGAACAAATTATATTTTTGTTGAACGAGGCAAGGCAACAAGAATATACTAAGAGCGCAAGCACTCAAGCAATGCAAGGGAATGGTGGGAAGTTAGGCGAATCAGGTATCAGTTTAATAGGCATAATTTAGAATGTCTAGGAAATATGAGCCAAGAAGTCGAAGAGCAATGAGTAAATTTTTTTTTTTTTTTTAATCTGACAGGCTCAAGTATTGGACCACTACTGTACAATACATGCATAATAGAGGTCGAATAAGCTAAAAGGGTATACTGATTGTGTGTTTAGCACGTGAACTCGTGAAGTGGTTAGTTATTCGCTTTAATGCAACAACTAAGTGTATTAAGATGAAGTAAGGTGGAGTAAGTTAAAGTACCTCCATAAGTGAAGAACACCAAATTCCTTTATTTTGACATTTTTACCCTCACAAATTCACTTATATTACATGAGAACATTTTTGTCATTTTATTCAATACACCTTCCCTGACTTCACTACTACCAAACACAAAGGGGGTGTTTGGTGGCAGAATAAGCTTAGGCCGGCCTAAGTTCTTTTTGTTTGGATGGAGCTTAACTTGGATTAGGTCAGCCTAAACTTATTCCAACTGTCCGATTCGGGGCAAAAGAGTAGAGGAGCGAGCAGCGGGAGGCAAAGGTGTGGGCAGATGCGAGGATGGGGGTGTGCGACGTGGGCAGATTGCGCGGGGTGGGGCCAGATCGCAGGTTAGCGCGGGGTGGGGCTGGGTGTGCTGTGTGAGCGGCAGGTGTAGTAATGAGTTGAATACAAATCAGACATATAATGGCCAATTGAAGCTTAATAGCTTGAAGTTCAGTACAAATAATGAGAAGAGGGAGAGAGAAATTTGAGACTTGGCAGCCGCTATCAAGGTTTCTAAACGGAGAGAGACAGAGAGAGAGTTCTTGGCAGCTGCTGCCAAGAATTCAAAACAGATAGAGCCCTTCTTGGCAGCCACTGCCAAGTTTTAGAGAGAGAGAGACAGAGACAGAGAGATACCTTGATGGAAGAAAAGCGAACTCTCGACCTTTGGGTAGCCAACAGTCCTAGGACTTCTTCCTAGCCAACTGTGCTACCTCCCCTTTCTCAACAATATCATTACAATATCAATAACAAAACTATGTGTAAATTCTAACCACACGTGTTCAGGACATGATTTAGGAGAACACATCTGAAGATACAAAAAACTGGGTGCATGTGTTCAGAAAAACTTGTGGACAAATGTGTTAAATTCAACACTTAGTTTTTATTCTTTTAGCAAAACATCGTTATTTTTACTAAACCTAGGGCAGAATTAAAAAAGTTTAAACAATTATGCATAACACTTATTTAGATGGATATAAATACTGATAATATGCGGACATAAACATAGAATAAAATAGATAGTACCTTCTCTGTTTTCAGCCCTACAAAGAAGGCATTAACAAGATATACTAAAATTGACTGTACTTCTTTCGGAGATCCCACACTTCGGTACCAGGAGAGAACCATCTTTTTGGAAAATCCAAGAACTCATGATACATCACTCCAGTAGCCCTGCAATTCAAAAAGAAATTTAAAAATTTAACCAGAGAACTTCTCTTTCCAAAACAATAGACTATAACAAACTATAAATATCATGTCACGCATAGATATTGTAAGCATTCTGGTTATATTTATCAAAATCGGTGGTATGTGTTTTTAAAAAATATATTTAAATGGAAATTAATGTAGTATAGTTTCCCGAAATAGCTACTGCTATTCACCATGCTCTTTTTAGGACAGCTGCCATGGACTGCAAAACTGCTATTTGAACCTCGTGCACAACAATAATATAATTTTAGTTTTTAGTTTTTACAGAAGTACACTAATAAAGCATGATCAGTTTCCTTGGGAATGCACATGGAACAATAAAATGCAGAATAAAAAATTAGGTATAAGCTTGTTTAAAATTTCAGGTTCTTTATTATATAGCACAAATAATTGTTTTACTGTCTTTAAGGCACATATAAAATTAAGTTAAATATCCGAGGCGCAGTGCAAATGCTATCTAATTCATTCTAGATCACACCGATGTGGAGTTTATTAGCTAGTATGGAAAAATTAATCACATGATTGAGTTGGATTATTTTGGTAGTTTCAAGGTTGCTCTCTTTAAGGGTGACTTAGTTGAAGTACACAATGCCAGAGGAATAAAGAGTGAAATGGGAGTTCCTTCAGTCAATTTTCACCATTAATTCACACTGAAGCCAAAATGCTCTTTTTCTTCATGTAAATCATTTGCAAAATATTTACTTTTTTTAATTTTGAAAAGACTAGCTTCAGTGTATGTTGTGGCTCAAAACAAAGAGGAATGAAAAAATAACAGAACAGACGTTCTTATATTCCGATAACTATTTGTAGTGCAGGATAAAAATCCTGAGTTGGGGACTTGTATATATTATCCCAAAACTTTAATAAATTCTCCATTAACCTAACAACGACCTGTCTTCTCATTCTAAGACTTTGGTTTGAGCTTAATAATTAATCAATGTTTTTACTGGTGCGGTTCAGAAAGTTACTTAAGTTCGTCAGGAAGAGAGTTGAGGACTGCCCTGATGTTAGAGGGGAAACAGGAGGGTCAATAAACCAAATTCGTATCCAGTAGGGTACCGCACAAGTGAATCTTTTAGAATGATTCCCTAATTGGTGGATCCAGACCGTTCTTTCAACTTTGCACGAAACTCAAACCACAGAGGGGCACTAGCCCGAATTTCAAAGCAGCTGAGAGTAAATCTCAAACAATAAAGTAGTGGGCCCCACCGTGGATTACTACAGAGGATACTGGTCCCAATAAACCATCATATCAAAGGCAGCCTCAGCTCGACAGACAAGAGGAACAACAGGAAGAAGAACACAGGGACCAAAAAGTGCATCAGGTGGGGAATGGAAATGCGCCTGTTATATACGTCATATCGTGAGGAAAATCACCAGGAGGAGAAAGAGAATGACACAGATAAAAGAGAAGGAAAAGGGCATCTATTAGAAAAAAATAACCTTCTAATGTTTTCTGTAATTTAGGATATTTCAAGTATATTTTCACATAAGGTGGAAGAATCACTAAAAACATTATACTTTAACACCAAAAAGAAAGAAAGAAAATATTATTGTTGGATGGAGCCTCCCAGACCTTATTTTAATTATTGATAGTAATTTGTAAATACCGATTGGTTAAGCGTCTTACCATAACATTTTTTAATGGAATTCTAAAATGGCACATCATTGACTCAATATGGAATGTGAATAATCATTAGTTCAACTGATAATATGAAAACATAAAAGAAACCTTGCAAAATACAGAAAACAATGAACTTGACTTTTACCAGATTGGTGTCGATCCATATGCTGCTAGATGATGAAAAAGGGTAAAGGGGCGGATTGAAGGACCAATCCGTTTCTGACCATCGTGTAAAACAGTGCCTATTGCGATGGATTTGATTTGTCGATCATCAAGATTGTATTCAGCAATGGGATTTGCCAGTACTCCAGTCAAGAAGTAGATGGAATTGCCTTTAATCGAAGGCAAGTCTTTGGAAGAGAGAACAAGGTTTCGTCCCTTGAAGCCGACTAAGAGAGCTAGGTCTCCAATATTATCAATCAAAATAAGCTGATTAGCCTCCAAATTGACCCTGAAAATATTGAATTTGTAATCTGTATGTTCAATGGGCTTCTTATCACCCCAATTCCTATTTATCAGAAAGATATCAGAGTTATATTCCAGAAGATAGTAAGTATTATTAAGGCCACCACTATCCGGGATCTTTTTAGGAATCCGAAGTTTGACAGACTTGAGGTCTGGCTCAAATATATGTATCCCAATTTGATAATCCGTAAAGTACCACTGGTCGTTGAAAAACAAGAAGCTGTTTGGAAAGTGTTTGAGGGTGATAGATTCCCAACTTAGGTTTCCTGGTTTAGCAAAGTAGACAGCTTTCCAAAATAGGGAGAATAGCACGGCAGTGGGGCAATCACCGCCAGAGATTGAAATATTAAAACCTCTAATCATTGGAAGAATATCCAATCTTGAACTTGTCAATATAGGCAAAGGTGGAAGATCAATTATGTAGAGGGTGAAGGGGTTGAAGATCCGAACAATCCGGGTTGAATTATCGACCAGGATAAGAAGGCCGTCGGTGGCTGTGAAGATGGTATGAGAATCTAGCTCAGGAAGGCGGAGGAGGAGGGATCGGCCACTGCGGAGGTTGAAAAAGCGGCGGCGGTCGGCCATGTGGAGATTAGCATCGCCATCTGTGAGCATTAACCAGTGCCGAGGGCGGAAGCATGAGGCGAGACTCCGCGGGGAGGCAGTCCGCGATCGCCATCCCTTGCATACGGCGCGGAAGCTGATGTAGTCGACCACGTCATCTGCCAGGAGGCACTTGGCGATTGGTTCAGCGAGATCTAGGGGAAGACATCGGGAAACCTTCAGGCGCTTGGCGATTGGTTCATCTGCCAGGAGGCACTTGGCGATTGGTTCAGCGATATCTAGGGGATGATATCGGGAAACCTTCGTAGCTTCAAAACCCTTCATTTGCTGGACTTATTCGGGTGATCGGGTCTGATTAAAACGTTTCTTTGTACAATTGTACGATCTTTTTGTGATGTGAATTCAGCAAGCAGATAATGCCCTCTAATATATATGAGAAAAGGTTACGTTCCCCGACCTGTAGTCCCCCGATAATCTCCGCTCACCATTTTTATGCGGTTTCAACTGAGATTAACGACAACGGTTTTTTCGCGCGCTTCATTTCCCACACTGCCTTAAATAAAAACTTCCTTTCCCGCAGCGCGATTTTGATTTTACAAATTTCGAATCTCTCTCCCATATTCCCGTTTTCTCTTTTGATCTCTCTCCCCGTACAAATTTCCGATCGATATACTACCCGACCCCCCCCCCCCCCCCCCCCCCCCCCTTCTCTCAAATGGGGAGGTATGAAGGTGGAGTACCGGGTGTGATCGTGAATCACCGACTGATCGTATCGTGAAGTTTCAATTTGATTTTAACTTCGATCTGTAAACCCCGTTGATCCCTGATCGGACGGTCCTCTCCTCCGACATGGCAGTCATCAATGAGAAGTGGTACATGCGCCTCATCCGTCGTGTCCCTCGCTGCCGTCTGATTATGCCTCGTTCCTATTCAGGTTGTTGATCTGGTGGAGTACACTTCAAAAAGGAAGTTATTTTCCGACTCTGTGATCATCCTCTTCTAATTGATGGTTCTATCCTTTACAGGAGTCATCAATGCCAGGTAGAAAAACCAGTCTCCAAGATCAGATTGAACTTAGATGCAAAATCTCCTGTCAATTCTTAAACTGACTCTAGGACGATGTGGAGGCAGTCACTGACAAATCATCTGTCAGCAAGTTGAAATTATTCCCGTAGGTCCTCGCTGGTTGGAAAATTAGACAAGTAAGTACTCACTGACAATGATTTTCTCAAATTAGTTGAATCATATATTTCTAAATGCGCCTCTGATTTTAAAAGTGATGTGATTATCATGTGATTTTATAAGTGATGTGATTATCACGGATTGCTCACTGTCAATTTGAGCAATCTGATGTTTTGACTTCTTTTTTTATGCTAATCGATGTTTTTTCTGTTGTGTTGCTTATTATTTGATAAGGGAGGGGTGGGGCAGCAACAAATGATGGAAGAGGAGAATTTTGTACCAGCAAGTACTGGGAACCAATCTCTACTGACGTGATTGTCCTGATGAGGATTGGCCACCTCACTCCTCTTATCCATGGTAATTTAATTAATAATTAACTAATTATACTTTATTAAATATGTGTGTTTTGTACAAAAATTAGGTATGTTAGATGGAATCAGTAATTGTGGTTAACGATTGATGTCTTTTGTGACAACCCTCTAATTTGTTTTACTTTAGTTACCCATCAACGCAATGCAGTGGAGACCAATGTTACTGTTGATACTCTTGTGTTACAAAGTATCATCTACGTACTTCTTTAATTATTTTTCAAGAGGGGGTTATGCTAGAATGATGCAACTTGGCCAAATCAGAAATGAATTGTGCTCCTTGAGGCTTCTAAGTTTCGAGTTAAGGTGTGAATCACTGATGATAAACCTTGGGATTGGTTTATTTTCTGACAATGACCCCTCTTTCCTAATTTTGATAATTTTGTATTTTTTAGAAAGTATCATTTACTTCTTTAATTTTTTTCAAGGGGTGGTTCTGCTGGAATGATGCAACTTAGCCCATAGGTGTCGGAGATGCTCAATTACATCACTTGTACAATTGAAGCTCTATGAAGTCGAGCCTGACTTGCTACAGATTGATATTTTTGTCTTGACAGGTGAGATTGTGAGCCTATGCTCAGAGTTTCTGACAGGCGGGCTGACACTACAGTGACTGCTCTCCAATGGATCATGGCAAATCTTGTAAAACAGCCAGAGATACAACAAAAGCTCAGGACCGAGATTGAAGAGCCAGTGGGCAAAGATAATGAAGCGAAGTCAGTAAACTTTAATACTAAATCCTATAAACCTCGCCGGACCGATGAAGGGTTGTTTCTGTTGATTGTGCGCAGAGCTCGGGTATTGGCAGGAAGCGAGGTGGGAGGAATCGCTCTAGCTCGCCTTGGTACCATGTGTGCTCTTTTTGCCTTTTCGATCCCTCTTTCTCATGTGCCTTGTGAAAATGAGTTTTTATAGGGATCTATTCGCATATTTCTTAATATTCTTCTTTCTCTTTCTCAAATTTATCTGATTAGTTGCTGATTTCAACCGAAATGTGCCTTAGATAAAATCAATTCAACCGAAATGTGCAACCTGACTAAGGCATTATCAAGGTACTCTTAGCTAAATAAATCACAAATGAATTTACCGTGCTTAGTAGCTTGTAAAATTGAACTGTTTCAAAGTCTCCATCAGAGTTATTAATTTTGCTATTAATATTTATATCTTGAGAAACTCAGAGCTTTACATTTATAAAACAGTAATAAGAGACTCTACTTTAGGCTTTCTTTTACCATTATATATGAGCTGAAATGTTGCTTAAAAACATTTTAACTTTATTTTCAGATTAACGAGGCGAAAACTAGAAATTTGCTTCATGCAAGAAGGATTCAGGAGCTCGAATTGAAACTGGAGAAGGCCAAAAGGTGAAATTTGCTTCCTCAATTTTGATGTTGTCTTTAGTTATGTATTGTATTTTTCCTGCATTTCTATCAGAGGAGGATAAGAAAAAGAACGTAGGTTATATAATTCAATGGGGGTCCTCGTCGCTGTCATCTGAATCGGGCGCGAAAGTGTGGCTCGCACACGGTCTGATCCTTGGCGCGGCAGTGGCAGCGGCGATAGGAGCTGGATATATACCCTCTGGCAGTGAGTTTTTCAATCTTCATAATAACTGCTCCTAGTCTCTCTTTGCAGTTACTAATGATTTACTTTTCCAATATATCATTTTTATCAGTGTGTATGTTTTGGCACCAGTGTACTTTCATAATTATTCTGGTCCACTATTATGTTGAAACATAAATTTTGAGTTAATTTTGAAAACTCAAAATTATAGTGTTATTTGTAATATCTTTAAACTTTGGGGTTAAACTAAGAAAATCCAATATATAAAATGTTCAATTCAGTTGATTTTCTGTTTTTCTGAGTGCTTATCTATTAGAATTAATTGAAATGAATGCCCAAAGGCCGCTTGGCTAAAGATCGTTTAACCTTTGATTATTCATTGATACTTTTTTAAGAGAAAAAAGTAACGTTCCCCGACCTTCAGTCCCCTGATAATCTCCGCCTACTAATTTTTACGTGGTTTTATCTTGTAATTTTTACCATTTACGGGATTCAATGAAACTATCTACAGAGTTATGTGATAAGGTTTACAGAATTTAAAATAATTGAAAGTAACATATAGAATAATATTTGAAAATATTTTTTTGAAAAAACTAATTTAAAAAATTTGAATTTTTTTTACCGGTTTATATTATCGAGTCATGTGATAAGGTTTATAGAATTCAAAAAATATATAATTGAATTTTTTTTACTGGTTTGCAGTATTCAACGAAAATGTCTACATAATTATGTGATAAGGTTTATAGAATTCAAAACAATTAGAAGTAGCATCTAAATGCAAATTTTTTTTTAAAAATAAAATTTGAATTTTTTTTTACCGATTTACAGTATTCAATGAAATTGTCTACAGAGTTATGTGATCAGGTTTAAAGAATTTAAAACAATTGAAAGTATCATTTAGATGCAAATTTAAAAAAATTAAATTAAATTTTGAAAAAAATTAAAATTAATTTTTTTTTTACCGTTTTATAGAATTAAACAAAACTATTTACAGAAGTTATGTGATAAGGTTTACAGAATTAAAAAAAATTAACAGTAGTATCTAGAATGAGATTTGAAAAAAAAATTTATAAACTACTTTGAGTGAGACTATGTGCTATGCATAGCGCGGATTGATCTGTACTATGACTTTATATATTTGTTTTCAAAGTTCAAAAGGTCGATCGGAACCGCTCAACATGATTTTCATATGAAAATATACTTGGTGACTTAAATTTTACATTTTTTAGTATTTTTTTTCTATTTTTAAATAAGCCAAATTCCTTGCTATCATTAAAATTTATAATTTACCATGCAGCTGCTGATGTGCTATTACGGAGGAATAGGAGAATTTCCTCCAGCGTTCTTGCTGGTGCCACTGCCATATGGGCTCTTCTCAAGTGGCTTAACTATCACTTCCTCACTCTTCTCTGCCTCTCTCTTGTTTCTGGTATGCTCCTCCAGTTTGTATGGTCAAATTCTGCTAGGACATTCAAAAGGTACATTTTATTTTCTGTTTGTACTATGCCCACTTGCATTTGTATGGTCAAATTCTGCTAGGACATTCAAAAGGTACATTTTATTTTCTGTTTGTACTATGCCCACTTGCATTTCGCAAAGGTAACCCAATAACTTATGGAAATAGCTCGAAAGGCACTTCATTTGCATAATCACACCCGATGAGGTGCATAATCACACCTGATGACTTGCTGGTTTCGGTTCAGGTTTTGAGTGGAAATGCGGCGGTAGGGGAGAAGTGAGATTATGACGAGGATCTTATGTGCCTCCACTGTTTAGATTCATAGTAGTTGAAGGTATAAACAGTCTAACAAGTATTTTTCGAAGAATTGTATAATAGAATAGTCATGCCTATCAATTGTTTGGTGAAATGACTCAGTGAAATATCGTCGGCATTTGTTATTGTTTATGTGCACTTAAATTATAAGGAGATGCTTAATTATGGTTGATGCCAGAACCGATGTATAGGCTGAGTGAATGATTTATAGTTTGTATACATTACATGCTTGTACTTGAATTCATGTATTAGATTTACAGTGTTCAAATAAACAGTTTACAGTGTTATGTAATAAGATTTATAAAATTTAAAATAATTGGAAGTAGCATCTAGATGTAGAATAAAAAAATTATAAAAAAAATTGATTTTTTTTTAGTGGTTCATAGTATTCAATGAAACTATCTACATAGTCATGCGATGAGGTTTATAGAATTAAAAAAAAATTATAATTGAATTTTTTTTACCAGTTTACAGTATTTAATTAAACTGTCTACAGGGTTATGTGATAAGGTTTATATAATTCAAAATAATTGAAAGTAGCGTCTAGATGCAAATTTAAACCAAAAAAAATTTGAAAAAAAAAAAATTGAATTTTTTTACTGGTTTACGATATTCAACGAAATTGTCAAATATCATTTAGATGTAAATTTAAAAAAATAAAATTTGAATTATTTTTTTATTAGTTTACAGAATTCAACGAAACTATCTACAGAGTTATGCGATAAGGCTTACATAATTTAAAATAATTGAATGTAGCATCTAGAAGGATATTTGAAAAAAAAAATTGAACAAAATTTGGGGAAAAAATTTGGAAAAAATATTCTGAAAAAAAAATTTGAAAAAAAAATTGGAAAAAAAATTTGAAAAAAAAAATAGAGGTTGAAGTGGAGGTTGAATTGGAGGTTAAAGTGGAGGTTACACTGGAGAAGTGGAAGTTAAAGTGGTTAATGGGGACCACATAGAAATGAGAAGTTTTTATGTTGACATGATTTGTTGAATTAGTTTACAGGATTTAGTATTGAAGTTTATCGAATTTGCTCCATTAGTTTACAGGATCTTTGAAAATATCCGGGAAATTTTTTGGAGACTGGAGTTGGAGGACTATTAGCTGCTTCCAATATATATAGCCTCCAAAAACCTTGAAACTACATAATTCTCCTCTTAAATTTACAATACTATATTTATCTTTCTAAATTTAAAAAACTCATAAATTTACTTTATTTATTATCATTTTTATTAAAAATAACTATTTTCTATTAGAAGACTGAACATTCTCTTAAACATAATACTTATTTTTATTTTATTTTTAAAAAGGATAAAACGTAAATTTAAAATAATATTAAAACAACACAACACTAATAGGAAAATTATATTCCATTTAATTATTTTTTAAATAATCTTCTCTCTTCATTAATATGTTAAATTAGATAATAAATATCGGAAAAAAAAACTTTTATTTGGGATTAAATATTTTAAAAGAGGCCCTAGTGCCCTCAAACCATCATATCCGAGTGTGTCTCCCAACTAGTTTAACAGAAAAAGTCTTTCAATTTTGTCTAACTTTTATTTTCAGCATCCATAGTCAAGCTTTTAAAGTTTTATTTATAACATCTTAAAATGTTACTCGCAAGTATTTAAACCTATATCTACAAGAAACTAAATTCTGTGTAGTTTTAACTCCCAACTACTTTTGTCTTCAAACCAAAAAAAGGAAAGATTATTTTTACCCATTATCCTTTAATTTTTCTCTGATTATTCTCGTACAATTTCCAATGATTCGTGATGAATTTTACGAATCTAAAATACGAGTGTTTTCTACTCAATTTTCTCTTTCAAATAAGATCCATGAAGAAATATTTTTGAGTTATTTTGAAACTATTATTTTTTTAAAGTAAATTTCATGAGGACTTTTAATTTTCCAACTTTTAAGCCTCAGTCTACAACCATTTAAACCTCTGATTTCATTATTTAGACTACTATGTTCAAGCATTTAAAACTCTGATGTCGAACATATTGTGTCACGCATTTAAACCTCTGTATACAATCGTTAAAAGTAGTTGTGTCAAACATTTAAATAGTGCTCATGGACTTTACTTTACAAAAAAAAATGACTTTAAAAATTTAAAAATATTTCTTAATGGATCTCATTTGAATGAGAATATCGAATAAAAAATATTTATATTTTTAGATTCGCAAAATTCATCACGATTTATCGAAAAAATAGACGAGAATGATCAAAGAAAAAAAAATAGTGGGTGAAAGGAATATTTTCTTTTTTTGACTTGAATACAAAAATAGTTAGAAGTTTAAACTACACAAATTTATAATTTAATTGTTTGCAAATAGAGATTTAAATGCTTGCGAGTAACATTTTAAAATGTTATAAACAAAACTTTAAAAACTCGAATATCGTGGCTGAAAATGAAAGTTAGACAATAAATATTTGGAAAATGCGCTTGGAATTTATTTGAGAAACAATTATCATGCTCTATTTTTAAATCATCTTAAATTAGATATTTTTAATATTTAAATTTTACTTTTCATAAACTAGACCTCACTCAACGATTTAATTTACATTGAATATATATTATAGTTTATTTTTCATGGTATTTTTCGTCTGCTTTTTCATAACCATTGTGCTCAACATTTTGTATGACTCAACATATACAAAATGGCTTGTGTAAGTAGGAGAACAGCAGTGCTCCATTTATAATAGTAATAATAATAGTAATGAACTATTGATACTTTTATGGGCAGTCGTTTACAATTATAATAACTGAAAATAAAATATTGATCAATATTTTTATAACGATTAGACGCCAAAATTTTTATTAATATCCAAAAAAAAATGAAATTTTAAAAAATAATCAGTTTGGCATTGGATTTCGAAAAGTACCCAAACCGCAAATTTTTTTTGCGGTTTCAAGGCCTAAAACCGCAAAAAAAAAAATTGCGGTTTTATAATTCCAAAACCACGTTTTAAAAAAAGAAGAAGCAAAAACCACATTTTTTTTTTGCGGTTTTACAATTCAAAAACAGTGTTTAAAAAAAAACACAAATATTTATTGCGATTTTTCATTTTTTTTCAACTTTTTTTTATTTAAATAGAAATATTGATAATTTATTTATTTATTATATTAAAATATTAGAAATATTTAATATATTTCTTTGAAAATTGATGAAATACTATATAATTTAATTTATTAGAAAGACTGCTACAAATAATTTGGATCAATATTTTTCATGCCGAATTTTTTGCGGTTATAAGGAAAATTAATATATTTCTTTATGTGTTATTGGAAAAAAATAAAAATGCTTAGATTCTCAGTTATTGATCCCGGTTTAAAAGTCACTTCTAGATAATACATAAATTATTGTCATCCTTCTAGTGCATTTAATTTATAAAAAGTTATATATATTTTGATAATTATTTTTAATAACAATCATTAAATAATTTTTATTTTTATTTTTTTAAAATAGAAATATTTTTTATAAATTAAATGCACTAGAAGGATAACAATAATTTCTATATTACCTAGAAGTGACTTTTTGTTACGTTACAAAAAATTTACAATTTATTTTTAAGTGAATTAAAAGCAAGAATCGAAAATCGTGCTAATAAAATAAGGGTTTAAACCTTAAATAAGGTTTCTCTGGATAAGTAAATCAAGTGTGAATCGAAACTGCGTCGAAAATACGAGTTTCTGGAACTTTATAAGCTCAGTGCGTCCGCACTGGTGGTGAGTGCGGATGGATGATCCGCACTGACCCCAGATCTTTTTCAGAAAATTGACCAAGTCCTGAGTGCGGGTGTCTCAACCCGCATTGAATTTAAATGCGGACGCATTAGGCTTGAACTTTTCTTGATTCAGTGCCGTTTTGATGAAAAATTTGACTAAGTACTGAGTGCGTCCGCACTCATGAATTTCCTGTGATTTTTCTGAAATCCTAAAATCTGTCAAAGTGATGAGTGCGGGTGACCGACCCGCACTGAAAATGAGTGCGTCTACACTAGAGTATTTTGCTGTGTTTTCTGTGCCGTTTGAATTCTAACAAGGGCTGAGTGCGGGTGGTCGACCCGCACTGAAAACGAGTGCGTCCGCACTCAGAGAGATTTTTAACAAAACTCAGATTTTCTTTCTTTTCCTTTCTCTCTTTCTCCTCCGTCTCTTTCCCCTCTCTGTGTGTGTTCCGCCAAAAGAAGAGGAAAAAGAAGGAGATAGCTCTCTCCCCCTCTCAAACTGCCTAAAGTCCCGAGAAATTGAAAGTAGAAGCGAGAAACCGGCCGTAGATCTCTCCTAACCCTTCCGCTCGATAATTGTTTCTTTCTCTTTTTTCTCTCGAAACCTCGAATTCTCTCGATTGTTCGGGTTTTCATTTTAAACCCAAAATTTGTGCTTGAAACTCTTGTACACTAGTCCTTTGAGCTTCCTTGTTAGTTATTTGCCGATTTTTCTCTCAATTTCATCCAATTTTGGGATTTCCAGTTTTAGAATTTTCGGTACCAAACTCGGAAATATGAAAATGTGGTTGATTGATTATGCTAACCCGACCAAATAGACTTGTAATCGGTAGGGTTACATTTCTATCTCAAAATGCTGGCACGTGTATCGGTTAATTCAAATTTCGACCAAATCAGAGTTTAACCAATCGGTAAATGGAATTGTTAAGGGAACCAAACTAGTGAACTAGTAAATGAATTGTTACCAAATTGAGATAGTATATGGTTTAGAGAACCGAATCGCAAAGTGCATGATGGTTAAGAGGTATTAAGGAAGGAAACCGGTAAAAAGGGTATACAAATTCGGTTAAGAAAACAGGAAATAACTCGTGTCACCCAATTGAACCTCTTGACCATTGAACCAAGCCTAAACTAAATGAATACGTGTAATATAGGTGTAGGCTCGGTCTAGCAAGACTTTGCGGGGCAATCGAGACGCCTGATCCATAACTTTGTTATACGCTCGTCGAAATCAGGTGCGGGGTTCTTGGACTTATTTGATATTTTATTTTCATAAATTAGATTAGTTCTCGATTATCATGTTGAATGCTTGATTGTTGCATAATTGTTGGAATTCATGTGATATAGTTGATCTACATATTCGTCTGGTTGCCAAATTGAATTGTTATTCTGTGATCTGATTATGGTTGAAAGTCACCACAATTTGTCGATCGTGAAAATTATTGTGAATGAATTGGTGAAGTTGAGCTATATAGCTAACTTTGACCATGTAAACGAAATTGCAAAGTTGAGCTATATAGCTAACTTTGATCTCAGGATCCTTCTGGCGATTTAGGTGAATGGCCCTCATGGTTTCCTAGTACTGGTTGGGACGAGGGGTGGGTGACTATATATATATATATATATATATATTTATATGTTGATTGTAATTGTGCTTGTGGGTGACTCGTGTGTAACGTCTGTGGTTCGAGAGTATTATCCTACGTGATAATGCATTTGGAAGGTCAATTGAATATTACGATATCTTGAGTTCCGAAGTGAATTTTCAATTATGATTTCAAACCAGATCTTAGAAAATGGTTAAGCCAAAGCACTGCAGATGGGTGTCAGATAAAGAGTCCAGCTAGGTGGAACGTCTGTAGGTGTCAGTAACCCTACAGACGAGGGTCAGATAAAAAGGGTCTAGCTCGGTGGAACATCTGTAGGTGCTAATAGCCTTATTAAAATGAGTTAAGCATGTTATGTTCTCGTTCGAACTTCATTTTAGAAATTCCATTAGTTGCATTTCATTTTATTATCTGTTGTCAAGCATATGCATTCATTTATATATTGTGATAGAATTGTGAAAGTTATTTCGTATGGATTTTATTTTGTGAAAATAGAGTCTGATTGCAAGTCCAATAACCTGATTGTGACAAATTCGCACTGAGAATGAAATTCTCACCCCCACCCTTTGGGTACTTTTACAGGTTTTGGGGTGACTGGGTTTGGGGAGGCACACGAGTAGTAGGCCCCCGGTATATGTCACATTTACCATAGTCATTATTTTTGTTATTTGACTAGAGATGTGTATAGTTATATGTACTGATTTTGTTGTATAGCTCTTTATGTCATACCTGATGGTTGGTATCCATAGGAGATACCTTTGATATGTTATACTTGTACCAGTCTCGTGTACTTGGATTATTATATATGACTTATTTTATATATTTTTGTCGTGTATTTCTGAGTGTATATTGAACTGCCTTGTAAGTATACATGGAGTTGTATGCTTACGGCGGGGGACTGTTGCGACCCGTGACCGCGAGGTGTGACACTTTTAAACCGGGATCACTAACTGAGAATCTAAGTATTTTTATTTTTTTCCAATAACACATAAAGAAATATATTAATTTCCTTACAACCGCAAAAAATCCGGCATGAAAAATGTTGATTCGAATTATTTGTAACAGTCTTTCTAATAAATTAAATTATATAGTATTTCATCTATTTTAAAAAAAAAAATTAAATATTTCTAATATTTTAATATAATAAATAAATAAATTATCAATATTTCTATTTAAATAAAAAAACTGAAAAAATGAAAAACCGCAATAAATATTTGCAGTTTTTTTTTTTTTTTTTAAAACACTGTTTTTGAATTGTAAAACCGTCAAAAAATTTTGCGGTTTTTGCTTCTTCTTTTTTAAACGTGGTTTTGGAATTATAAAACCGCAAATTTTTTTTGCGGTTTTAGGCCTTGAAACCACAAAAAAAAATTGCGATTTGAGTACTTTTCGAAATCCAGTGTCAAACTGATTATTTTTTAAAATTTCAATTTTTTTGGATATTAATAAAAAAATCGGGATTAGACGTGTACCTAAAATCAGTATTCCAAATTCAATATCCAACAAAACATGTTGGAAACGTTGGACGTGTACCTATCAATTTTTTTCACTTAAATATTTTTTCATCTATATTTGAAAAAAAAAATTATCCATAAAAAGTTCACTCTCTGATTTAACCTATAAAATTTCAAACTTCATTAATATATTGTAATGGAAAATGTTTCAAATTGAAATGTCAACTCGTACTTTCATCGACATAAGCCAATCTTTACGTAATGAAAATATTTCAATTTAATAGTAGAAGAAAAAAAGGCATAAAATATAAACTTTGAATAATATATTTCAAATATAGCTTAATTATTTATTTCAAATATAATATAATCATTAACTGAGTACAAAGTTTATGAAAAGTGGAATGTAAATATGAAAAATATCCAATTTACGATGTTTAAAAAGATCGTCTCAAACAAGAGATTTTTGTATTTCAACGGGATATAATATTAAAAAAACTAAATCAACACATTAATATTAATGAAGAAAGATATTGCATTATCTGAAAAACAACTAAATAAATATATAATCGTCCACCAACTAAAAGAATTGACTAATGTTGTGTTAATAACAATCAGTATAACTGATATGTGAATATCAGCTGCCATATTTATGTTATAAATGCCCTCCGTATCAAATTCGAATAACTGATATGTGAATAACAAGGATATTACAACCGGATGAATTTTTTTTCTGAGACCTATTGGTAACTATGTGTTTTTGCCACTAAATCAAATGTTAGTTATTTATTGGCACACTTATTAGTGTCGTGTTGTTGCTTTTGTGAATGTTATTGCTACTAATATTTGCATTTGTTGGCACACTGTTTAGTGCCTTTTTTTATTTGTTTTAGAATTGGGTGTACTTGAGTTTATGCCTGGATCGATGATGTTAAAAATAAAATAGTTGAAACTTTGATACTGCTTTTGGATGGATCAGAGTTCAGTATCAAATTGATGATGCTAGGTGTGTTCGTGAGACCTATTGGTAATATATTTTTTTTTTCTGAGGCAGTTAAGCTTTTTCTTTTCTTTTGCTTTATTTGTAAGACTATTTTTTATATTAATGGACGAGTATTTATATATCTCCTTTTAAAAAAAAAAAAAATACATTCACTTTTGTAATTAGAGACTTTTGAGTAAAGATGCTAAGTCCTCGTATCTCTAATAGTGTTAAACAATTTAATAACTCGTATTATATAATTCGCTGTGCATGTTGTCTCTAACATATCTGCACGGTGTCATAAACTCGTATGACATATCGACCAATGACCTTGGAGGTGTGACCAGTTTGTATCTGTATTATGTTGACAATCTGGAACAATTGGTTTCCAGTTGATCAAGGTTAGCGTCTAGCAACACGCATTGACTATCCAATTATATAGACGATATGTATCCAGACAGTATCGTAGATCCAATATAGACAGTACATAACACTGCCTGTGTTGTTTCCAATATCTCATGATTATTCAGTGATGAACGCGAGATAAGATGTTTGTCATTCCCGCTGTATCATTGATTATGTTTCTTGACACGTGAGTATTATATTATAATACCTTATTGTAGCTAGTCAATCAGAATGTGCACATATAATATAATCTCTATCAAGGAGCCCAGGAATATCATAGCTGACTGCATACACCAGGATCCATACAAGGAATATTTAGTCCTGTTGACATATGCGTCATACCCAACGTAAGTATTGTACACAGAGAGCGTTGGACATAAATCACTAATGCACATTCCTTAAGCATTCATACCATATATCTCATATTTAAGATAACAATCCCGTGAACCATCAATGACAAAAATACAAAATTCACAGTGATATTCACTCATGGTCAAATCCGATGTCATATAGACATTTATATGCATCTGTGATATTGAACTGGCAGCAAATCCGAGTTGATCCGTAAGCTTAAATCACAACATTTAATCGTCACATTAGCCTCGAATGCAATCAGTGTTCCTTGCTAATTACTTTGGCTAGAAATACTTTAAAGTTCATTACTTTTATAGTGTGGTTGCCACCCAATCTAAAATCGTAGATAAACCACAAGTAATATAACTTCTAGACAAGAAATTGACTCTCGTCAACCATTCTATGATCCATATCAAAAAGTAACATTAAGTTTGCTCTAGGACACTAATCCCTTTCACTATATGTAATGCCGGTTAATTAAAGTGGTAGATCGAATGTATTATTATTAATTTAATTCCTGACATTTTGTAGGTATTATCATTTCCTTATTTTGTTTAGAGTTTAGGGTTTAAGGTTTACATAATGTTGAAAGCAATTAATTACTAATAAATGTGGGGTTTTACTCATACCTAATTTAAAGTTGTGTTATGAATTGGATTATTTGAAGTTATGTGAATAGAAGATGCTGACTTTAATCGGGGAGAATAGAAATCTGAACCTATTAATGATGATCCTACAAGTAGTTGTTTATTATATGTTTTATTAAAATCACTTCATGTGAAAAATATTTGACATTATAGTTTGAAGATTTAATTAATAAAAAGATCGTTCAATTCTTATTAGCATGATTATATAAAGTTGTGACTCTTATACCCTTTGGTTTTGATCCAGGTGATTGAGATGGCCTTATATGGCTTTTTTTTTATCGCAATTTATTTATTTATTTTATTTTTTGCCAAAAGTTATGGACAAAAATCAAGAGGATGACATGGTACCTGTTACTTGTAATTATTATTGTTGATTTTGGATTTTTTTTAATATTTGGCTTCTTATGTGCTTAATTGCACAACTGATAACAAATTTGTATGTCTGCTTATGGTCTATCGACCGATTTTTTTTATTCATAGATTAAAAAAATAAAAATAAATAAATCCGCAGCATACACCTCAGTAGTGTATTGAAAAGACCTGTCCGGTTCAAACCCGAACCGTAGATCAGACCCGTACCTGGACCGGCTCGAACCATGTTGGACCCTCGAACCGAATCAAACTAACCCAAGGGACGGGTCTAGCAAGAATTTGGACCGAATTTTTCCACTAGACCCCCCAAACCAGTCCCACACTAATCCGCCTAGATCTAGACCAGACCAAACTTGAACCGGACCGTGAAGAATCAGAGCAGCCTAAACTACTAGTTTCAGCTTATGTTCTTGGACGAAATAGGGCTGTTCCCGGCCGAAATACAGTAGTTCTGCAAAGCTCAAAACAAACTGTTTCGGTCAGGAACAGATGTCGAAACTAATATTTTGTTGCTGTCTTTATTAAAAAAAAAGGCTTGGACCTGATTCGGACTCAACCGTAGACCGGCTCGTGTGAATTTGGACCATAAATCTAGCACGTATTTGGACTAACTCCTCTAAATTAGACCCGTCGGACCCAGACCGTACTAACCCGTAGACCCGTCGAACACTCGGATCGGCCGGGTCCGGACTGGACTGACCTGACCCGACCCGTTTCCAATTCACTACACCTCAGTACAATTGGGTGCTTGTGACCGTTAGGATTTGTTTGGTGAATCCGTATCACCCAGGTACGTGAGGTGCAATTGATAAATTCTGACTGTTCTTTTAACTTGGTACGGATTTCAAAACAAATTTCTTTATTGTCTCAATAGATATCAGATTGCATTTGACTCGACTGAAATTAATCTGGCTAATGATTTGGATTTTTTAAGAGATACAAAAATATTTAATGATCTTTTTGCCTTATATGATCTGGATCATCATTTTTTTTTAATCGGTATTATCTGTGGATAAATTATGCCCATTAAAAAATATAGCAAAGGCTTCCTTTTCAAAAGATTTGTTTGGCATTGGAAATCTTAAAATGCATTCACCGGACAGCTGTCCAAATAAAAAAATGCCAATGAAAGAGCTAGGCTTGGGTGGTTTTAACTTTTTCCTTGGCAGTCCCTGCCAAGCTTTCAAAAAAAAACTTTTATTCGTCAGTAATACGTGCCAAGAAAAACATACAAATATATGAACAAATGAAATAATATATTTGAAATATAGATAACGAGCGAGGTTGTGGTACTATGCAAAGTGCACGTCAGTATGTAATATGGATTCATATTTTTATACTTAAAATTTAAATAATAAATTTAAGCTGTTTAATATAATATTTGTATAGAAATTATCTGTATTCGTCATTATCCGTATCCGTATCTGTATCTACTTTTATGAAATTATCTGTATTTGTTTCCGCTATTATTTCACCATATGTAAAAATATCCATATCTGTATTCGTAATTATCCGTATCCGTTTAATCCGAATTTAGATAATCTTCAAATACAGAGCAAATACGGAGCAAATTATTCGTATCCATGTACACCCCTATATATTATGGCCAGTCGCTAAAGAATTATGAAAGAAATTAAAAGGCAAATATTTTAGACAACTGTCGTCTAAAATATAAATTTGACAGACTGGAATTATTTAATAACTAAACTGTGTGACTGGGATATCTCATTATCTCTTCATAGCAAAAATTACATTTTATATTTACTGTGAGTCTTGAATTTTTTTTTTTTAAATAATCCAACTATTTAATATTCACAATAAATTTTTTCATTTAAATTTTAAATTTGCAATCTAATTTGAGAGCATTATCTTTGTTACTAAATTAAAGACTGATTCTTGACACATTATTATCGTTAATAAAAACAAATATCTCGTCAACGAGCTGAGTCAAATCATCCAATCAAGCTAAAGATTAAATTCGACTTGTGTTAGAATGAACTGAGCCAACTCGTTAATAATTTGTTCGTGTTGTAAACTGCGCATAAATAAAATTATTATCGAATTTGATGTTACGAGTCGCTTATAGACTGAGCAAATTTTTTTTTTTTTTTTTTATAAAAACTTCATCCTTTCATGTTAAGTACAAAAATTATAGTAAAAAAGTCAGACAAATAACTACATGTTTTCTAAACAATGAGCTAAAAACGAGTCAAACCAGTTCAAACTAAACTAAATCAAAGTTGAACTCGCTAGTGAAAAATCAAATCTGAATCTAACAAATTAATTACACTTTTTCCAAACCAATTTGATAACTTAGATCAGATCAAACAAGCTAAATTATAAAACCCCTTTTGAACTGATCTCGTTCTCGGACCGTCCGATCAAAATGTGCACAAATATTGAATAATTTATGTACATTTCATTTCAGATCAAATTAATCCGAATTCTAATTGAACGGTCCTGATCTAAATAGAAACATTATGTTACCTCAGAGGATGTGAACTCTACACTTTAGCCTCCAGCTTCCAGGCGGCTCCGTATTCTCTGCATTAACTCAAAAGAGTATTTTTTGAATTAACGTATCTCAGTCATCTAATTTTAAATGGAGCTAATCCAGTCATATATTATAATTTAATATTGTAATTCAGAGATCCTTTAATATTAATGTAAATCTAATTCGTACGGATCAGATCGGAGAGTCAAGATATATTAACTCAAAAGATTAGTTACGAATTCAAGGCGTTACCACTTACGTCTAGAGGTTTGACAGTGCCCGCCCAGGTATATCCGAACTCAGTCCGCCCGTGCCCGATACCCGGGGTACCTGTACCCGAGCCCGGATATAGGCAGGTAAACGAGTACGGGTATGAGACGGGCCGGACTCTATTTTTTCAAAAAAAACCCGCTCTTACCCGTGCCCGACCTTACCCGTGTCTGTCCTTACCCGTGCCCGAACCCGATTACCCATGTACCCTTATCCTTTTACCCGTGTACTCTATGCCCGTTTACCCGATTTTTTTTTTAAAATTTAAAATTTTAAAATCCCCCCCCCCCCCCCCACCCGGTCGGTTCATATCAACCCGGGTCCGGACCGATCAAATCAAACCCGGACCGGCCGGACCCACCCGTCTTCTTAAATTAATTTTATGTATATATATATACACTATTTCATATCAAACTATTCAGATTTAAAAAGTCGAACTATAAACATGTAAAAAGAAAAGAAAAAAAACCAAAAAAAAAAAACCGGACCGCCCGTACCCAGAGTATCCGTACCCATGAACCCGAGACGGGTACGAGTATGAAACGGATAGGGTAGAGTTTTTGAAAAAAAAAACCGTCTACCCGTGTCCATCGTACCCGAGTATCCGTCTCCCCGTGCCCGGCCCGAGGTACCCGATTTTAATACACTACTTACGCCTTACAGTTACAGGTTGCTTTTTCTTGCCTCATATACTTTTCATCTTGACTCGACAAAGGACCATTAAAAAGTACCAAGCAAGAAAACATACACAAACGTACCAAACTCTCCTCTCTCTTTCACCTCAAAAAAACAAAAAAAAACTCTCCTCTCTCTCTTTCTCTCCCTCCAAAAAGAAGTCGAGAAAGTAACACCACTTGTCGTACTGTGCCACATTCAAATAATCAAAATATATCACTGGAGGAAACGCCGAAACGCTGATTCCTCGCTCTCTTTTTCCGTTCCTCTCTCTCTCTCTAATTCTATTCTCTCTTTGAAGCAAAAACCCAAACACCTGTCGTGCTTTCCAAAACAGAGGTCAGAGGGCAGGTACACCCAAACTAAAACCCTAATAACGCTCCACTGTCAATGGGCTGTGTCAATGGCAAGTGCTGTTTACGCCGGCGTCGTCGCGGGTCCCACTCTCAGAACCCCTCCTCATCCCGCCACGTCAACTCCTCCCGTTGCCAGATCATCACAGACCCCACCACTCTGGGCTCCACCCAAGTCCCTTCTCACGGTCTTGTTCTACAATACTCCGCTCTCTCCCATAGGGGCCACTATCCTGATTCGCCAGAGAGAGAGAATCAAGACTCGTTCATAATCAAAGTCCAACTCCTGTCGAACCCAAATTTGCATCTGTTTGGAGTTTTTGATGGCCATGGTGCGCATGGTACCCAGTGTGCAAGGTTTGATCGACTTTTTCATTGATTTTTGTTGTTTATTTAACAGACTGATAGGTTAATTTTGTTTAGTTGAGTAATCTCACAATTTTTATTTGGGGTCTGGAAATCAGATGTATATAATGACAGTTGCCTTCTGTGGCGACTCTGTTTTAGATGCATAAAGAGAAAGGCAATCAATGTTGCTACCTATACCAAGTAGTAGATTCAATTCATTGTAACTAAATCAATTTAAGTATCAGGAGTACATAAATTTTGAATGGAATTGAAGTTTTCTTTCCATTTGAGAACTTTCTGAATTAGGTCCGTGTCAAAATCTACTTGAATTATTTAGGTTTGTGCGAGACCGGCTACCTGAGGTCCTATGTGCTGACCCTGCTGCCTTACAAGCGGACCCCGCAAAGTCATTCCACGAAGCTTTCCTCACAGTGAATTTAGAACTCCATAACAATCCTGATATAGATGATTCGATGAGTGGGACCACTGCCATAGTGGTGTTGGTGTATGGGGACATGCTTTACGTGGCAAATGTGGGTGACTCCCGTGCGGTCGCTGGTGTTTTGAGAGGAGACGAGTCAGTTTTGGCCGAGGACCTGTCCAGTGATCAGACTCCATTTAGGTAAGCTGTAGTTATATACACATATTATGTGGGGAACAAACACGAGATCAGTGTTGGTTCATCTCCAGGCACTTTTTGGAATTTTTTCTTTTGTTTAAATTTCTGTTTGGCCTCATCAAACGTCAAATTAGGCAAAACCAATCATTTAAATAGTCTTGAGTAGGTAAGGAAAAATTGGAATGTTGGTTTTGAGTGCTTTCCGTTTGGAACATATTTTTAGAGAAGATGAGAAAGAGAGGGTGAAGAAATGTGGGGCCCGCGTCCTAACAGCTGGACAGGTTGAGGCAGTGATGGCGGCAGCTATAGACGGATCCCCCATTCCAGAGGTAGAGGCAAATGAAGGTGGGAGTTCTGAGCCTGACGAGGGGGACCCTCCAAGGCTTTGGGTACGGGATGGAATGTACCCTGGTACCGCCTTCACTAGGAGCGTAGGAGATTTGACGGCTGAAGGGATCGGTGTGGTAGCGGATCCTGAGGTGCGTGTGGTCAGGATCTCTCCTTCTCATCTTTTTTTCGTGCTGGCAAGTGATGGAGTCTTCGAATTTTTGTCAAGCCAGGCTGTTGTTGATATGGTAGTAATTATCAGTCTAATTGACTGCTTTTATGTGTTTACTTCAGTGTGGCTAGTGCCCTAAGCCTTTACTTTTTGGTTCAATTGATTTTCTTTCCATAATTATATATATGTTAATTGTCACAGAGATCTTGAGGGCAGAATTGTCAAGTGATGGGACTAAGGGGGCCATGCTGAATCTCTCAAAAAAAATAAAATAAAAACATAATCTTGTTTAATTTTTTTTGGCCTTTTGCTCTTCGGTAGTTCGGTATACAAATTCTTGTCAAGTATCAATAACTTTCGACTAAAATTAGCACACATGGAAGACACTTAGAAAAAGCATCTCAAATAAAAATAGTAAAGCAAAAAGCAAAGAATAAATGAAATTAAATGGATGGGCACAGGTAGGTAGACAGCTGTGCTGTGTACTTGCATTTGTACCCCACTGCTTTGGTGGTTCATTTTTTTTTTTCTTGCTTAATTTAACAGCCTTGTTAACAGCATTTGTTTATTTGATCTAGGTGTCAAAATTTTCTGATCCGAGAGAAGCATGCACAGAGATTGTTTCAGAATCATACCGGCTTTGGTTGGAGCACGAATCAAGAACAGATGATATAACAATAATAGTTGTGCATATCCAAGACTTGTCAGAAGTATGTCTTCTTCTATGTTGCTAAATAATTTGGGGAAATTCATATTTGTTATTTCATATTTACCAGTTACCTAATGAGTAATTTACCCCCAATTATAACTGTTAAACCTTCTTAATTCCTGCATCTCTTTCATGGTGGCTTAGTTTTGATCGAGCCTCATCAAACTATCTTTAGTTTTGCAACAAACTCCCAGTGGCTTCTGTTGACCTAATTTCTAATTTTCAAACCACATTTATCATGATTTAACATGCTGTTTCTGTTGGTATGCATTTTTATTGGTATGGAAATGTTCTTGTTTTCAGGCGTGTCTGCACACACACACACACACACACACACATTAAGAATTTGTAAGGGTAGTCTTGAAAAGTTTTCCTTGACAAAATGTTTTAGCACGGAAACAGTTCTGTGAGCATCTGACCTTTCATGTAATTAAGAGAGACACTCTTGGAAAGGTAGTCTTATCATTTACACTCTTGGAAGGGTAGTCTGATCAGTTTATGGAAAATAATAGTAACCGGTTGTAGGATATAGTTTCCAAATTTGGTTATTCTTTCATATAATAAGAAAAGGGGGTGCTTCACTTACTTTTTGTAGGCGTAGACAATTAGACATGAAACTTATTCATTAAGAATTTGTAAAAGTTGGTTAGTATGGTTTGGTGGTGAGACCCCTAGTACTTCGAAGAAAAATGAGGACAAAAGAGGAAAACATGAAGGACATGTCTTCCCTGTTTTGTAGATTAAACAAAAAAAATTATTTAACAAACTTTAATGTGATCAGTCAGGTTCTTCTGAGAATCACCACCAAGTAATTCAGACGAAAATAACGGATGAGGGGTTTGCACTTCAGAAGATTCCGGAAGCTTCCATTGAGAAGGACTCTTGTTTGCCTTTGAGTGGTTTCCCGAAGGAACACAGCCTCTCAGGTGTCTCATCTCCGGCTGGCAACAAATTGTGAACTAGGTGAACTCTTGACTTGTAATTTATCGTAGTTTGGAAAAAATCCGTGATCATTTTTGATCTGGCAGGGTTTGGGCTATCTGAAAATTACTAGCTTTTATTTTGCTTTAAGCTGCAATTTCTGCTTCAAATTGAACTTGTCACTGGTTAACTTGCTGATTATTTTTTGTGACATACTGTACCAAAAGAAGGCCGAATATTACATTTACATAAATTTAGCCCCTGATGTATGCTTTTTGAAAATTTTATTTTCAGGAACTTCTCATTTGTTGTCATCTTTGTAAAAAAAGGATTATTGAAAGCGTCAGAGAAAGATTTAAAGTACGCTCTAAATCCTCAAAATCTGGCAATCTCCAAAACAAGATAGATATCCTATGTACGCACATGTCGCATGGGAAATATCTACACACACCTACATTTTGAGTTTTCACAAAATTGCTCAAAGGAGATGAGTGATCATTCTCAAGTTTTGTAGGGCTTTAATAATGCATAATATGTTTTATTGGTGTTTTTAAGTGTGGTGGTTACTTTGAGGTTTTTCACAAGCAAACATGAATTTTCGCAGTGATGTATTTCTAACTTAGGTGGTGTGATGTGCAGTTCATTGCCAGTTTCTAGAGGTCGGAGTCTGAGTCTTTTAGTTTTCACAGATTCCAACCTCATTTTTGGTTGCACAGAAACATAGTGTAATCTAATGCTAACTTTTGATGAAATGCTTGATTGCTTTGTTTGTCAATTGATATGGTCTGATGTTAATATCAGGGTTGTAAATAACAGTATACGCTCGTCGGACAGACGGGGTACTGTTGAGCGATTAATAAATATGTAGCCGATTAATTAGAATTTTGCGGATAATTTTACATTTTTATTAAAATTATGTTATATACTTGTAATTATTAGAATGATTAATTTAACTCATCAAACTTATCAAATAAATTTATTTTAACTTAGTTTTATTGTTAATTAACAAAATTTTATGAAAAGAAAAATGACTGACCAATTGGATATATAAATGGAAATAGATGATTTGTAACAATTTGGTCAACGTCAATGACTAATCAGACGATTAATCAAGTTAAACGGCCATTTTTTATAACACTGGTTAACAGAATTGGAATCAGCTTAAATCCTAAACTCAGATTTTAGGGTCCTGAAATTCCTCCTCTCTCTTCTTTCTCATTTGAGGAGAGAGAAGGAATTTCAGAACTTTGAAATAGGGGTAGGGATTTCAGCAGATTTGAACGCCTGAGTTAACATTACCTCCTGTTGTTCAATTGTTATTTTTTTTTTTTTTGTGCATTAGCTATGTTTGTGTTTGAGAAGTCAACAAGGTTCCATGTGTTGAACTACAAACTTGGTACTGTATGTTGTGTGTGATACTTGATTCATTTGTTGTTGTTGGTATGAGATAACAAATACTGTTGCCTTGTTGGTTGCGCTTTTATTTATTTATTTATTTGTGTGTGAGTGTGCGGCAATTTGGGCCTCGGTCAATAGACTTTGGAAAACAAGCGATCATCCAGCTGGAATTCATTTGTCAGCTACTCACCTCACAAGGTAGTCAACTTTTAATTTGCTTCAATTGAGACAGTTTGTCAGTTCTTTTTGTCCATATCTATTGGACTGCATATGTCAGTCCATAGCAATTGCTTTCAAATGTGCTCCTACTGCCTTCTGGTTTAACTGTTGAATGGCTAATTCCTTTAGGTTTGTTCTCAAAAGCATTATGTAAAAGCATGCGTTCAAGCATTATGTGAAGCTACAGTAACATGCATATAACGGATTAATTCGTATTATGAATTTAAACATTTATTTTTAAAGTTTTAACAATCAATTCGAATTATATATATATTCTCTGTATGAAAATATACTTAAGATACATTTTTTTAGAATATTTTACTATCTTTTTTAGATAGTTAAAAAATTGCTACTTTTAGGTGGTCCAAATTTTCCAGATTAAGTGATTTTTTATTTATCTAAATAAAATATAGTAAAAAAAATATAAAAAATATATTTTTTCATTTTAATGAAGATGTGTACGGTGTATCATTATAAAAATCATTATAAAAAGTAAAAACACAAGTGTGAAAATTGTAAATGTGGATTCTCCTTTGCCTCAGCCAGGTTTCAGATTAGATCCATCACTTCCCAGACTTTACTACTTGACTTGACTCTATTTCTCTTCTTACAACTAATTCATTGCCTAGCCTGTAAACAAGCCATTCATTGCCTGGGATAAGTGGTATGAAATTCAGAATCCTTCCCCGCATATTCTCCAAATAAAGGAGAGTGCTAATATTAGATTTCGCATCATCTGAAATATCTGAAACTTTGAAACGTTCAAATAATTATACACAAATCTCAAAGTACAAATGTGCTATCGTCGAATAGGCATCTGTACACGTCGGTCACACAAAAGTTGAGATATCTCAGAGGATACGTGAGTCTGAGATATCTCATTTTTTGCGTGACCGACGTGTACGGATGCCTATTCGGGGGTGACATAGGGGGCCACTATTATTTGAACTTTGAGATTTGCGCAGAACCGTATTGCAACGGTTAAGATTTTCCAAAAAGTCGCAATATGTGAGATATCTCAGAGGATGCGAATTCAGGATACATCCCCTTGCAGACTCGAATTGAGTCATTGACATCCCCTCAGGTTAACTGACTGAGCACAATTGAATCGGACGGCTCAAAATTGAAATTTTTAACTTAGCACAAATCTCGAAGCACAAAAATACTGCCCCAGCCATCCCGAACAGACACTAGCTGATATTAAATCTGGACCGTCCGTTTTAATTGTGTTGAGTCAGCTAACTGGGAGGGGAAATAAATCTGCTGCGATTCTTAGGAATACGGATCCTGCGAACTCATGCTTTTATTAATTGTTCTTCGTTCGAGAGAAATATATTAAAAACTGAAAAGCACAACTCTGACCTTAACTCTCCATGATCCACCGACTAACCAAATCTCTCCTCTATTTATTTATTTAATTATTTCTACGAGTCTATGTCCTCTGACGGTCTGACCTTACTCTGAAAGTCTCTCTCTCTCTCTCTCATCTTGCTCTCGCGCATCTGTGACTGTGATGGCGTTCTTCTTCAAGGCAGCTTCGTCCAAGGGGCGCTCGTCGTCTCCAATGGAGATTGTCAGATGCACCAAGGAATCTCTTGTTGCTGTCCGTGATAGAAATGCCGCAAAGGTTAATTTGTCTCTTACTTCACTCTTGCAAATTTACATTTTTTGTACTACTAGCTTCTAGCTTCTAGGTCATGATAGCAATGTCTCTGTTCGAGCTTGAGTTCGTGCGTTTCTTTAAAACAAAAAAAAGAGAGGAAAAATAACACTTTATTCTGTGCATTGCAGTCGTTATAAACTCCACACAAAAGGTTTACAACTTTTCAGATTTTTGTCACTTTTTTGGTGTTCTGGGGAATATTAGTGTTCATCAAGAGATGGTTTGTGACTTCACTTTTCCCCCTCTTTCTGTGCCTCTATTGAATTTCCAAAACGGTTGAATTCAAGTGTCTTATGTCTGTTTTTTTTCTTTTTTGGGGGAAAAAATCATGTGCATAACTATTGATAATAAACAAAGAGGCCAGCTTCCTGTAGAGGCAGGAAATACACAGCTGGCGCAAAATTTTAGAATGTGATATATATTTTTTTAGTTTTTTTTTTTCTGAGTACAAGCATAAATATATATATTTTTTTTGGAAAATAAGAAAAATACAGTGTTTTTTTCATCACTCGGTGAGCTGGGCAGTCTAATGGGGGCGCTTGGAAGCATTTGTATGTACTTGATTCACACGAATTTTAAAGCTCTAATCGGACATCAAGCAAAATCTGGTCTGATGTCCATCAAATAGCCTCCAATTCTCTTTCGTAAGGAAGAAGAGCAAACGCGAAAATTGGACATCAGACCAGATTTTGTCTCATTTTCAACATGAGACTGAATGCGATTGAACATATGGGACTGAATGCGATTGGAGTCGTTCAATCTGTGTCAGAATCCATGCTCATTTGATCAGTACAAATCTTGATATTGATGTTTATTGAAAATGCTCCGACCGAATGAATTCGTATGACCTAAGGTGACAAAATATTTATGTTGAGATCTGAACCGTCCAATCAAAATCTACACGATTATTAAAGGAGTCCCTTGCGTTCTACACTTTTACCTCGGCCCGAATTTCTATTGATTCAAACAGAAATATTCTGTTACCTCAGAGGATATGGATTTCGATCGAATTTGATCCAGTATCCATTAAATTAACAAATGCCCCTTGAGCTGTTGCCTAGATTTGATTTTCTGAAAACGCCATTTATTTAGGAATAAAATATGCTGTGATCCGAATATCTGCTATAGTACTTTGAAATTTCTATTTTTCTTAATTTCACCGTTTATTTTTTTCAGTACACGCATCTCTAAATAGCTAATTTTTCTGTGCATGCATCTCGAAAAAATTAACAGTTAAATTTGAAAAACAGAAATTTTAAGATACTGTAGCAGGATTTGGATGCAGCAGATTTGTTTCTATTTATTTAAGCTTCAGTTTTCTTCTACTGGGCTATCATGTACCTATTGTTTGATATTGTGCCTGGGCTTAAAGGCTGTATTTGGAAAAGTATATATTGTGGGGCTTTACATTGGATCTGTAGTCTTTACTTTTTAGGCCTGCTTCGTGAAATTTAAAATAAGTTCTAATAGAAAAATGTATATCTTGAGTAAGAGATGGTTTAAATGCATTCAAATTTTTGTGTACTCAAATGTATTTTATTTTTTATCTTCGTTTTCAAAGTCAAAACAGTTAATTCGAACCGTTAGATGCGATCTATATATTAAGATGTATTTGGAGATCAAATTTTATATTTTTTGGAACTTTTTTACTATATTTTAGATTTATTGAAAATCGCTGTTTTTTTATGGCCCAGATTTGCTAAAAACAGCAATTTTCAATAAATCTAAAAAAATAGTAAAAAAATTTCAAAAAATGTAAAATTTGGTCTCCAAGCACATCTTAATATATAGATCGCATCTAACAGTTCGGATTGACTATTCGGACTTTAAAAATGAAGAAAAATGATTTGCAAGATAAGGTGCATTTGGATGCACAAAAATTTGGGTGCATTTGAACCCTCCTCCTTGAGTAAATAACGTGAATACATATGTGAGTTTTTGAAAATTAAAAAGATAGATATGATAGCATTAAAGTTTTTGAATATATACTGAAAATTGCTCATGTTGAACTACTTAATGTCTTTACGATCACTACACAAGGAAAAGCTCCTGTATTTTCGTTTTGTGTTTTAATGAAACCAGGGGCTTTATCCAATTTTTTATTTTTATTTTAAAGAGAGAGAGAAATATAAATATAAGATTACAAGGAGACCACATAGAATTCGTCAATTCCATTTCTTGTTTCACAGGTTCCGATCTGACCCTTGTAGACTCTATAGAGCGACTTTTCTGTCGTGAAGGAGACGCGACAGACAACAGCAAAGCCTTGGTTCAACAACCAAATCTCTCCATACGCTGATCTCTCTCTCTCTCTTTCTCTCCCTCTCCAATGTCGTTCTTCTTCAAAGCTGCGGTGTCCAAGGGGCGCCCCACCTCTCCAGTCGAGATCGTGAAACTAATCAAGGAGTCCCTTCTCGCACTGGACACTAAAACAGTTGCCAAGGTTTCCGACCTTTTCAATTTACCCCCTTCATAATACCTCTATCAGTGTCAGTAAATCATGCTAATGTCATTCTTAATTGGGATCTGATTTGTGCACTATTGTTTCTGTAATGCAATTTGTCATTGTAATGGGGGGAGATCTAGATCATGATTTCTCTTTTCCCTTTTCTTTTCTGAAAATAGATGAACCAGTGTACTGCCTAATTTAATTGTTAGTAAATTCAAACTTTGCCATGAATGCGACTTGAGTCGGGATAACACTCGTCATAGACAAGAATTTTACTGTTGTTGATTCAACTTTTACTTGAATCATATATGGAAGTTCCTTTGCTCACTGCTTGTGGGTTGTGAGTTGTGATTGAGCTTAGTGGATTTGCTTTTTTCTTGAGTTGCTATCATTAGATCATACGTATCCTCAAAATACCATTCATATGGCAATCCCTTTAAAACGATTTTGCATTCTTTAGTACCCAACTTTTCTGATTAACTGTAAGTTGTATAATTAGTTGGTGTTTGTTTACTACAAAAACTGTCAGTTGTATAATTAAGCACATAAAAGGTCAAAACAGAGCAATTAGGACAAAAAGGAAAGTTTTTAAGAAGTCAAACTGGTACATACTGGGTATGCAATTATACGTCGAGGCAGACTGGTAGTGAAATCTATGGGTGTTTAAAAACTACCTGGTATTATTATACCGTTGACGTGCATCACTGAAAAACCAGTTTTCAGGCAATAGTGTAATACTTTGTTGAGACTGGAAGTATTGTGAAAAAAACAACCTACCTTAGTGTAGGTTTTAGGTCTTCAAATAAATCTAAATCACCATCTTTAATGCAATTTTGCAATTAAGCACAAACAAATTAAATAATAGATTGATAATTATGTTATGTTGTGTGAAACTTCTGGTTAGTCAAGATTCTGCACTAAAAATATGAACTGGAAATTATTTTTTAACTGCAATATACTTCAATCATCATTTATATTACAGCCTGTAAATTTTATAGGCACTGGAGGATGTAGAGAAGAACATTAGTTTTTTGCGACAAACACTTGTCGGTGATAGAGAAACTGAGCCAAATCAAGAATTAATCATGCAAATAGCCATTGAGATTTGCAAAGAGGATGTGCTTTCTCTATTTGTGCACAAGTTGCCTTCTTTGGGTTGGGAAGTATGTACCACCTTTACCTTTTGTATAATATAGTTATTTTTTGGTTCTGTGCAAGAAACTTAATGTTTACATTTTTGTCAAAAAATACTATGCTATGGAAGATTATGTCACGAAATATTCTTTAAGGTAATGATACCAAGTCTACCTAGAAAAGTATAGTCAGGTAGGTATATACAAGAAAACCAGTACCAATATATAGCAACTGAAGTTGAAATAAATAAATTAATGAAATGTATTTTAGGAAATGTTCAGAGTTGAGATATTTGGAAGATTTTTCTTTATGCACAAAAACTTTGGATACCAACTTGTGGTGTTCTAGGGGTTGAGGTTACTCTTGGAACATTATCTTTGTTGTTGCATGACTATTAATTATAATTTATATTATTTTTCGTGTAGGCGAGAAAAGATTTGGTGAATTGCTGGTGTGTTTTATTGTGGCAGAAGGTAGGATTGAACTGTTGTTGTGTTCAATATTTGGAGAACCATGTCGAGCTTCTAGATTTCCTAGTTGTATGGTAAGTTTGTTTATTCTTGTAAAAATGTCTGTTTTTCTAATTACACCCAACATTTTTGCAATACGTGCAGATAACAAAATATTTATTCTAATTGCATCTGACATGCAATTCTTCTGAGATATTTGCATGTACAATTAAACCTTTAAAATGGTGAAAATCCTACAATACAAAACCCTAAATCCATCTCCCCATAAATGATATTTGCTAATAAATGATGTGGTGATTTTTGTGAATAAATGAAAAGATGTTGGTGTGTATGCACTATTACTATCCTGAGATACTCTATAGAAGAATTGTGTATAACAATAATTCTAATATATATGCCAGCTACAATAACATTGAAATTGCATTGAATTGTGGCAACATGTTGAGGGAGTGCATCAAGCATGAATCTCTTGCTAAGTAAGTTTCTTATTTTCCTGATTTGTGTTTTCTTGTTGACCGAAATTCAATCTTTTTCACCCTTTAATTTTTTGTTTTCCTCTGTTAACAGGAGGCCTAAATTAAGAATAAATGCTTCAAAGTGGCAATTTAATCCAATTTTGCACAATCAACAGTGCTAGTTACGATCTTGTTTCCTTATAAACCTCAATGTACCCTGATTTGTGAAACTAAACCAATGCAAGTAAACTAGGAAAATTGGTACTTATCCATGTGTTTGCTGAGTGTATTATAAGTGCTACCACATTTAGCCAATGATATTGTCAGGCCACAATGTTTGTGATTTTATTTCTGATCAAATTGATTTAATTCTAGTGGTGCATTTCAGATATATACTTGAGTCAGCTAGCTTTGAGTTATTCTTTAAGTATGCCGAGCTGCCTAATTTTGACATTGCTTCAGATGCTCTCTGTACTTTCAAGGTTAAGTTTCATTATCTATTCATTAATGGTGCTTTTATATTTGTCTGACTTGTTAATCTATATAGTTGAGCTGATTACTTCACAAATTTTAACAATGGTTTTTGATTCATTTAGCTAAATTTGAATATTGGTAGTGAAGTTTCTTGAATGCACAGTACTTGCCATGCTGCATGTATATACAAATCCATGAATGATTCAGTAGAGCTACTGTTGTGGCCCTTGTGGTAGTTTGAGGAACTTCGTGTGAAACCTTATTAAGCCTTATAAATGTAATGGCAATAAGTTGCACACTGAATTGGTATTTGATGCTGTATGTGAGTGATATAATAAATCCATATACTTTAGAAATCTGGTATGAAAGTTCTTTTTTGACAAATTAACAGGATTTGCTGACAAAGCATGAGATGGTAGTATCTGAATTTTTGGGCTCCCATTATGAACAGGTTTGTACCGATAGCATTTATGTCAAGCTTTTATCATGAAACAAAAAATAAATAAATTTGTTCATTGTCTTTAGAAGGCATGAAAAAACAACAAATATCTCATTTACAACTCAATACTTGTGTCACTGTTATCCATGCCCTCCCATGTTGTCTTCAAACAACCTATGTTGATCCCCCCTCTCACTTAGAGATATTGTGAGGAACAAAGGTCCTTCTAGTATGTTTTAAGTAAATTGGGAACAGAGTTTGTTGGTTATGATTATTTGTTTTGGTATATCGTTGAGGGTTCCAATACCTCATGCTTTTCATACCTCATCATACCTCATATTTTATATCTTCGTTTTCAAAGTTCAAACTGTCGATCTGAATCGCTCAACATGATATCCATACTAACATATGCTTGGGAATGAAATTTTACAATTTTTGGAATTTTTTTAATATTTTTGTAAGATAGGTACAAAAATCACTGTTTCTGGACCGTTCAAAAACAGTGATTTTCTACCTATCTAAAAATATAGTAATTTTTTTCCAAAAATTATAAAATTTGGTTTTCAAGCATATTTTAATATGGATATCATGTTAAGCGGTTCAGATCGACAGTTTGGACTTTGAAAATGAAGATATAAATTGTGAGGCATGATGAGCTATGAAAAGCATGAGGTATTGGAATCCCTCCTCTTGTTGAAATTATAAATTCTGCTGCAACATAATGAAATTATATAATATCTGCATCTTATTAATTACCCCTGAATCTGCATTGATCATTTTTTTGTGTTCAATGTTTCAGTTCTTTGAGCTTTATGCAAAGTTAGTGACCTCTACAAATTATCTCACAAGAAGACAATCGGTGAAGGTTAGAAACCTCAAATAGTGTATATCCACATGTAAATAACATGCTTCTGATTATGAAGTTTCAAAAATTGTGTAAATAACACAATAACATTTGAGCTGCTTATAGCCTCGAGTAAAAAGGAGAACAAAAACCCTCGCAACCGCTGCAAAGTGGTAATTTAGTTTGATAATGGTATGATAGACCAAATTACGGAGCCAAACATTAAGATCTGTATTATTGATGCTTTCTCTTATCCAAAGCATTTCCCATATAAGAAATTTATTGAATGTTTCTTTAATATATAGGGATTAAAAGCACAGAAACAATCTGGTCCTTTACCCTCATTTGTGTTATTAGAAGAATAGTGAGCATGGAGATCCTTTTAGAAAAAAGTTTGGAGACATTTTTTTAATGTATGGATGGTCTTTCCCATTCTAGGAGTGAGAAAGTTTCTGCATTTACACATGAAACTGTCCATAAAAATATTAACTTATGAAACTATTTGATTATACATGCAGTTTTTATCTGAGTTTCTATTGGAGCCTCCCAATTCACATATTATGAAGCGATACATCTTGGAGGTTCGGTATTTAAAACCTGTGATGGCATTGCTCAAGGTACTGTTAGCATCTTAGTTATTCTTTCCCTTTCACAGTTCCTAGTTTTTTATGCATAATCAAGTGGTAGTAGCTGCCTTCTTGGATTAACTGTCTGGAAGTAGCCCCATTTTGCACCATTCATATTAACTTCACTTCAACGGGGCTGCCCTCTCTATTGTTCAATGTTAGGTTTAATGCAGGCCAATGGAACCCAAATTTAATAGTCCCCGTATTATGTATTGCACTGACCCTATGCGCACCTTTGTAAACATTCGGAGTGGATTGTATCAAATTCATGTAATAAAATAAACCAGCATTGCAGATTTTTTTTTTTTGTTATTATTCTCTGATTGCATTGCTAGTAGCAATTTAGACGACTTGTCTGGATGTCACTCACTTAAACTATATCCACACTTCAATTGGTCACTCAGCTTTTATTTTTCCCTTTACAACCAGAGTCCAACTTAGGTTAATTAAATCCGACGGTGTCTCCTATCGCAGCCAAAAGCAAACCAAATTGTTTTTAAGAAATAATTTCATGCAAAATACTGATTTATTGGTCATACTTCTAAGACCTTGTTTTTTACTAATTAAATGGCACAATTAGTTATTCAAAATCTCAAATGCAATTATATGAACCATATGTTCAAACAAATCACAGTTTTTTTGACATATTTTTTTGCTAAGAAAATTACTATATGAAAAATTGTACATTCTGGGCATTTTGAACTAAGTGAATAGAAGGGTCTAATTCAAACATAATGAAAGTTGAGTTCCTGAGAGGGAACCAATCAAAGGTCGGTGACCTTTTTGAATCAGTTGATTGTCTTTTAACTGATTCTATTTATTTTCTTGATTTTTGCATGTATACTTATCATTTGCTGATGTGCAGGATTCAAGCAAAAATATAAAGATTTGTGCCTTTCATATTTTCAAGGTATTATCTCTACTCAATTGTTTCAAGTCACTGAATTATATGTGTTTTGAATTAAATTGAAAACAAAATATTCATCATCTATTCATTTGCGTTCTTGTATTGTTATTTTTCTTTTAACAGGTGTTTGTGGCCAATCCAAACAAATCCCAGGATATAATAGCAGTGTTAGTAGAAAACCACGAAGAGTTGTTAGAACTAATACATAATCTCCCAATGACTAGAGGTACTTATAAAATATGATTTTAATTTATTTTGTTTTCCCCTGCATGGCTGCACCTACCTATCATGAAATCAGCACTGAGCCATTTATTACTTGTAAGAACCGATAGCAAGGTTTTATATGGGTACCAAGCCCAGCAACTGCAATATCATAATTTATATTCATTAGCTTTAAGGAAAGAGATTTATTTTTTATTTTTTTCTAAACAGCACCATCATTGAGTTGTACGGCCAACTGTGAAAAGTGTGCCATTTTTAAAGTGAATATAAAGGGAACCTGGGGAATATTGGTCATGACCAAGTGATTAGTTGCTCTCTTGCAATGACATTTTATTTCAATTTCATGCTTCACGTGAGCTTATTTATGTCTGTTCATAGGTGAAGATGAGCAACTAGAAGAAGAGGTAGAGCTAATTGTTAAGGAAATAGAAAGGTTGTCACGTGGGGCAAATGTGAGACGGTGAGAATTTAAATATGTGGTAGCATGTACAATTCTCTCTATATTTTTGTTATTTCTTTGCGGTTATTATCCATCCTATATAAATTATCTGCAAGATTGCATCTAGTTATAGCCGTTTTGTACATAATGGTATTGTAACTCTTTATTTTTGAATTATATTATTGTGTGCTTGATGATTTACTGGTATTTTTAGTCTCTCTCTCTCTCTCTCTCTGTTTATTTTTTGTAACTGGCATATGTTTATAATCTGGTCTTTAACATGAAAATTTATTGCTTTCCAATGTACACATTTTAAATGTAAATATTTAACGAGTCTATACTTAATTAGTTGTAATAATAAGCTAGTTATTTTTTGAAAAAAAAATGATCAACTGACCGTCTGTTTTTAACATTAAATTAGTTACTTCCAATAAAACATAAACATTATTATTGTAAACTTTAAGGTGTCTCATGATAGTGTGAAAGTGTAATGGTCATCTATGTAGCTTTCGAATCGTTATCATATGAATTTCAAAAATAATAACTTTAAAAAAACGTAGTATTTTTATAAAAATAATATTTTGCTACGAGTAATTCATTTAATATTTTAAAACATATTACACATTATATATTTTTTATTATATAATAGAAGTAACTAGTTTTGAATTAAAAACTAATTATTTAAGTATTTAAAAATGTACATACTAAAAACCTAGAATTAAACACGTCGATGAGAAAACGTGGCTGGGTAGATACAAAGCAACTCCGACTCTGAGTCTCTGAGAACGCTCTTCCGCAAACGTGTGGTCATAACTCATAACTCTTCAGAGTCTCCTTAAAATAAATCATTACCGGCCACACAGATTTTGTCCTGCTACATTTATCCAAACTGATCTGGAAGCTGGATCTTCTACAGTTTTCATGGTGTAATACCCGTATGCTGGGTTTAGTACGCCTTGGTCCCGTCACATCGTTCGTTTTCTAGGCATTCTGATTTCTGAGACCGAGAGGGCGCAAGCGCAACAAACAGCTCATTTGAAGATTGGCAACAAAGTAGACGCAACAGAAGATCACCTTACTCAACCAGTCTAGTCTCTATTATTGGATCCTTCCTCCTCTACAATAATCCAATGTAGAATATCTAACCCACAATTGTCTTTTTTATTTTTATTTTTTTTATTATTCTTTCTAACCAAATGGAATACAACAGTTAGTGTTGTAGTTTCATATTTGTGATAAATTGGAGTCTGAATGACTGAATCTACTATTTTAGTATGTGATAAATTGTTAGTCATAATATATCAATGTTTATTTGTAATCTAAAGTTTATTTTGTGATTGTAGATAACTTGATTTTAATTTCTACTAACTATTTATTGTGCATTTTAAATTTTAGCTTCTATTAAGTTTTTCTAGTTGTCTCAAACATCAGTTCCTTTATCTTATAAACAATGTATAATGATTAAACGTATACATGACATATGTGATCATATATGATGATGTTTATTATGGACTAACTTCTACAGTCAATTTACATAAATATATCATCTTTTGCCAAATTTTTAGTTAAAAAAGAAAGAAAGAAGTATATCCAGTTATTATTTATATTTTGTTGCACATAATGAAGTAATAGAATTAGAGACGGTCCTTTACTTATAAATCATTCAGATAATTTAAAAAAATATATCAAAATGTTCAAGAACAGAGAAGTTTTACTGTTGAAATGAAATTAAAGTTATCTTTTATGTATAAATTTAATCCTAATCATTGTGGGGCACTGTCACCTCATCCTTCAGATTTCCCAATCCTCCAGTTGCCGCCTTATCTCATCGTCTCCATTCCCAAATTACCCTCGGTGCTCACCACTCTCCGATCCCTCCACTACGCTATGCAATCACTTTCTTCGCTTGCCCTCCAATGAGCACTCTCTCACCTCTATCCCCTTCCCTCACTCTCCACCCCCAAACCCTAAATTCCCAAACTACCCCTCCTCAGCCTGTCTCCTCCCGCTTCCAGCTCTCCGCTTTCACGCCAACCCTCCGCGCCCCTACTCTACCCAAAATACCCCTATCTCCACACGAAATCCCCAAAATACCCTCTACCCAAACCCTCTTCTACCAGAAACTTCACCTCCTCCACTCCCATGGCGTTGATTTTTCTCCGTCTGACCTCCGCCGCATTTCCGAGATGTGCCCCGAGCTCCTCCAGTCGAGCCCTTGCCTCATTTCCGCCGCTATCTCTTTCCTTCTCTCTGAGGTTGATCTCTCTCCGTCGAACCTCCCGCATCTATTACGACGACGGCCTCGCCTCCTCCTATCTCCTGTGAAGACAAGGTTGAGACCTGCTTTCTTCTTCCTACTTTCGCTGGATCTGACCCCAGTTAAGGATTACGCTTTTCTTCTCTGCTTCTCTGTGGAAGATAAGTTCCTACCTAGACTGGATTTCTTGCGAGAAATAGGGTTTTCACACAAAGAGGCGAGATCCATGGTTAGAAGGTTTCCCGTATTGTTTCAATATTCAATTGAGAAGAATATGAGGCCAAAATACGAATTCTTGATGAAAGACATGAGACGAGGTTAGATTCCCTTGCTAGTGCACCTTTCTTTTCTTTGGCCACTTAGCAGATTGCTTTTGGTGATTGGTATGCATCAAGCCAGTATTAGATAACATTGTTTTGATGTATGAAATGTATAGTGTGTTTGCACAAACTAAACTTGGGTGCCATAATGAGAAGACGTATATTTGATCAAAATAAGACTTGGGATGTAATTGTTAAAAAGGATATGATTCATATAGCTATATAATTTCACAAAAACAAGTGACATGGTGCTCAATAATTTCTGAAAAAAGGTATTTAAAAAATAAACATTACTGGGACAGAACTTTAGTATGGTGATGCTGGAATCAATGAATTTGACTGAGTTCTTCGTAGTCTAGAACATATGTTGTTGCAGTTTAATTTGATTTTACAAATCTGTGCATTTGGACTTCAAACCATAATACTAATTCCTGGATTAGTCTGTGTAAAACAACAACTAGTACATTTAAGATCATGATATGTATGCAAGAGCTGATAATGATTGTGCTGAATACACTGCTAACAAATTGTTGTTGTCCATATTGATAGAATGAAATTATAGGTGCATTATATAAGAGCAGTAAAGTGTTGATTTGTTTGAGAAGGATATGCCAGTAATTTAAAATAGATAATAGATTGCTACTAGTTTGACCTGACAAAGTAACAACATCTTTGTTATATGCCAGGAAATGAGACTACATGCAGAACTGTAAAAGATTTCTTAAAGTAAATATTCAAGTGTATTTTACACCTGACTCAATCCTAGTTGCATTTCCAGGTTTAGAAGAGCTGAGAGATTTTCCAGAATATTTCTCATGCAGCCTGGAGAATCGAATTCTGCCAAGGCACGAAATGTGTAAGCGAATGGGGTTAAGATTATCGCTACCTGCAATGTTCCGGCCGGGAAATGAAAAGTTTAAATCGCTATTACGGAGATATGGAGGCCCATCGTTACCAGTCATGGATTCGCCTCTCTGGAATGCAGGCTTAAATTCTAGTATTGATAATAGAGTTTAATTTGTACATTTTTATCATTTTTATTTTTATGAACAAGGGGAGGGTTCTTTATTCTTTTTGCTAATGGGTGAGAAATTGGTGGTGGTAATAGTAGCCTCGTTCTTGCCTACAACTGGTACACACAACTTACTTCTTTACCCTAACTGTGCTATATATACAAGTACACAAGTATACAAAAACATAGGCCAAATATGCAGACATGTATATACTGTAGGATTGTGTACATGTTTGTCTCTTGATATTTTCCGGTTGAGTTATTGGGATCCAAATCTGCTCATTTTCTTCCATCTAAATCGTTCAAAATTCATTACACGGTTTCAAGTACATATGAACCATTTCAATAGATTAGATTGATATAAAAGAAAGAAAAAAATTGAAGTCGTGTGATGGATTTTGAACAATTCAGATGAAAAAAAAGGACGGTGCTCCTTTTCTTACATATTTGGATCCGAGTTATGGTAGTAGCTACAAGAACTGGCAATAAAAGCATTTTTAAGTTCAGGTTTATTCAAATACTGAAATTATTACCGCACAATAAATTGCCATTCTTTGCTTCTACATTTTGTAAAAGAGGAACTGATTAGTAAAATATAAAAGCCCAACGTGCATACAAATTTTATATGAAAGATGAAAGTATAACTCAAATATTGAATGATAGGTGAAGACGCTGCCTTTTCTTGACGAAGAATATGTTTTCATATTGTATAATGCATAGCAATTGAATATCTGTAATTAAACGTAATATTCAGAGTTTACATGAAAATTCAACTTTTGCTCTGGCAACTAATGTAATGTCTTTTACGCGAAAGGTTACAAATTGAAATTTGATTTTAATATTGTTTATAGATATTTAATTTTACCTGTACCTAAAAATATATGATAAAAATGATCTTTAATGTTAGCAAAATTAAAGATAATGCATTAAAAAAATAATTGATCTAACTCTACTGATGATTGTCCAATAGTAAACTTATCAGAAAAGCAAGCAAAGAGGCATAGATAGCATATTCCTCTTTCAAAGGTCAACAATAGTAATACAAATTTAGGAAGCGTTGTGGAAAATTGCATAGTTGACATGAATGATAATATGGTATATATATAAGCTATAAGCAAACCCCGAACCAGCCGAATCCGAAGCGGTTGACATCCGTAAAATCAATTAGATGAAATAAAATGGTGATTCAATCAGGGAGCCAACAAAGTTTGAGGAATAAAAAAATGACCTCAGAAAAAAGAAAAAAGAAAAAAAGGAAAGGAAAAACAAAAACATTGGACATCCTTTCGAAAGTTAATCTGGGGTCTGAAACCAAAACATCTATTCCGCAATCCAAAAGAACACCTGAGAATAGGAAAAAATAATTAGCCACTGACATGTGGTCTCATGGAGCTAAAGAAGGCTCTTTTAAACAGTAATTGTACAGGATTTAAGCGCTCATGGAAGTAGCTGAAATAGAGGACCAATTTCCATGTCTCTAGAAAGCATACTATTAGTTCTACTTGGCTGTTCGGCAATAAGGATAGAATTTAATTTTAATTTATATTTATGGAAATTATGTTAAGTTGTTTTAACTATGCTTAATTCATAAGTAAGGACGCTTGATTTAAAGGCAGATGTGTCTTAAGACTAAGGCTGAAATTAAGATTTTGGAAATTAAAAGAGATGATCTTAATTCTCATTACTTTGGAGGGATTAAGGATTAAGCGATTGAGAAAACTGATAACAAGATCACTCAAATCAATTTAGGTCGGACTGTTTATTATTATTATTATTATTTTTATAAATATCAGCAGTGGTTGCCAAACTGATCCATCGGACTAAACAATTCTTGTTTTGAAGCGGAATTAAATTTGCATAATTTTATTAGCAATATTTAGTTCGATCGAACACTCCAACCTGAAAAATGTTACTAGCAGCATAAGTAATGGAAATTACTTCTGTAGTAAGTAATTTCTACTCTCTGATGTTAAGGATTTATTAGAACAGGTAACTTTGTCTCTGGCATAGGAAATTCTAGCTCTTCCTCTTGAGATTGGTCTTCTTCTGGCTGGAAGAATCAGAGGAATACAATGGGAACATTCTGAATATTATCATAGGTATGGAGGCTGGAAACTACTCGGCGTCTAATGTCAGAGAAGAGATTTCAAGAATTGAAGATGATTCAGACTGACATGCTTTTGTTATTACTAATCAACAGCTTCAGTTTAATAGTACTTGTTCTTTTGTATGGATTGCTTTGCTTGGTATTCTGATATTTCTGCTTTATCTAAGATTTTATATGCAAAAGTTATAAGTTTGCTGGTACGCTGTAATAACTAGGATGTTGTAAGAACTTAGCTGTAGAAGTCGGCACCATTTTCTGATACCTCTTTCCAGCTTGTGATTTCATATATGAAATTGGTGGCTATGCCCATTTTTATTAAAAAAAATTACTTCTGTAGTGTGGTTGAAAATATTTTTAAAGATTGAGATCAATTATTTATCTCCATAATCTTAACAAAACCTTTATAAACGAGTATAAACAAGCTAACAAATAGAAACATTAAGAATTACACATATAATTATTAAATGTGTGTTTGTTGATGTTTTAAATAAATTATAGTTACATTTAAAATTCAAAGATTACTGAAATCGAGAGATAATATTAAATATATGTTCTCCACACACTCGTAAATTGTTTTTTTTTTTTCAAAAAATCAAAGAGATTCATCAAGTATTACGCATATAGTTCTTCTAAAATACATTTACATTGTATTGTGTGTGTTGTTTGTATATATATTAGTTGTGATTATTTAACACTTTGAGTGTTTATTTGATAATCCATCAAATGATGTTAACTATTAACTGTTCCACATTTTAAGTATTAAGTTTCATATTTTTTTTCCATAGATATACGATGGGCACAAGAGTGCGACGGTACTATGCATAGCACACATTGATCTATACTATAGATTCACATTTTTTATTTTTATAATTCAAATAGTTGATCTGAACTGCTCAACGTTATGTCTCAATGAGAATGTACTTGGAGGCCATATTTTTAGAATTATTTTACAATTTTACTACTTTATGATAAATCAAATCTTGGGAAATAAATCTGCTACGATTCTAAAGAATCGCAGGTCCCTGCAATTTCATATCTCACCATTCAATTTTTAGAATGTACGAATCTCAAGAGCAGTTATTTTCTCTGCATGAATCTCAAAGCAAATGCAGGGGTGGATGTGGAATCGCAGCAGATTTATTTCCCCATACCTCGAGATCAAGTGATTTTACACCTACTTAAAAAACTAGTAAGAAATCTTTTGAATGATGTAAAATTGACCTTCAAATACATTTTCATATGTACATCATATTGAGCGGTTCGAAATAACTGTTTAGACTTTAAAAATGGAAATATGAATACATAGTACAAATCGACATGCGCTATACATAGTATTAGTAACGTAACTTCAGTGCATAATATATAATTACATTTTAATTATTGGACTACTAAATTTTGAATGATCCTTAATTATTATCGAAATTGTCAAGTTAATTTATCATCAATGAATCCTGAATCCTATCCTAAAGAAATAAAATATTGAAGTGCGCATGTATAACTAAATTATACTTTATATGGCTATATATTGATTTATCCAGTTAAAGGGTATTGTTTGTGTCAACCTGAAACAAAAATAAACAGGAAAATGTTTGATCTTGTGAAGTCATAGTTAATAGCAAATTTTCTGTTATGCTGTTAAATTATTGATTCTTCCGAACAAAACATAATATTCGATACTCAATTAATATCATACGGGTTCTTTTATTTATATTTATTATTTAGAAAGAACTAATTATATTTTGTTATATCGGATTACATTTGTATGCATGTTTGATATAGTATACAAGTATAAACAGAAATGAGGAATTTATATATTTAGGTTTTTAGTTATGAGGAGAGTTCAAATGCACCATAATTTTGTACTCTAATATGCCACACATTTTTTTATCTTTGCTTTCAAAGTCCGAACAATTGATTCAAACTGCTCAATATAATATTCATAATAAAATATTCTTGGAGACCAAATTTTATATTTTTTTTAGAATTTTTTTACATAGGTACAATATCACTTTTTCAAATGGTCCGGAATCTCCTCAAAATAATGACTTTGTACCTATCTAAAAATAGTAAAAAAATTCTAAAAAAATATAAAATTTGGTCTCCAAGAATATTTTATTATGAAGATCATATTGAGTGATTTGAATTGATTGTTTGAAATTTGAAATCGGAGATAAATGATATGAAGTATATTGGAGCACAAAGTCACAGTGAATTTGAACCTAAAGGGTTTTCTCCTCTAACAAAAAGAAAAAGAAAAAGAAAAAACTACGCGCGGGACCTACATGAACTCATCTCCTAAATCGTGCAAGCAAAATATTTGTTCTCCCCATAACCATACTAATGTACTAATTTAATGCTTGTAAGCAACACACTTGGATTAAACCCGACCCGACTGGAATATCCGATTCCTAATTCCTAATAATATCCGATTAAAAAATTAATTCGAGGTTTTGTATCTATTTTATTAAAGGCGGATGTTATTTGCTTCACCAATGGTTTGACAATGACATCATTATATGCATGAAGTATGTATAAAATAATGTTAAAACTCACATGCGACATTTTATATTGGGTTTATAAAATGATAACCGACCCGAACCAAATATGATCCAAATCATTTGCCAATCAACATGCATGCTTGTGCCAAATGCCAATCCAGGTTTCCAACCTCTACAAAAGGAGATGAACTGGTACCAACAGAGGAATTCAAACCACCATCTCTTGACAAACAATTGAACACTACAAAATTAAGAAATAATTTTAGTATACAAAATGTTGTGCTTCAACAAGATCACAGGAGAAACAACCCTGAAAGGGATCGCTGCGCTGATAAAGCTACTACCAACTGGTACCGTTTTTGCGTTCCAATTCCTCAGTGCTTTGCTAACCAACAACGGCAATTGCAATGACTTCAACAAGGTCCTTACCAGTTTGTTGCTGGTAGGATGCGCTTTTTCATGTTGCTTCTCGTCATTTACAGACAGTTATGTCGGTGTTGACGGGAAGGTGTACTATGGCATCGCCACGAAAACAGGCCTCTGGTGCTTCTATGACCCGAATGCAAAGTCGCTTGATCTCTCAAGGTACTGTTATGATATGAATAACAAATATACAGAGACATCTAATCATTTTTAAATGATTATTAGTGATGCAGATGAATTCAACAATGCTCAATTATACTACATTTTATGGGACAATTAAAATCTAATAATTAATTTGACCATCAGATCAAGATAAGAGTAAATAGTGAATATTTGTTTTGCTTTCAAAACTAGTTTTTAGTACAAAAAAAAACTCACTAGTAAATATAAATTACAACAAAATTAATTGTATATCTTTTTATTTAACTTTAGAAAAATCTTAATAACATAACATAATATAATCACCAATCAAATGAATGTAAACCATCTAATAAATAGCTTAGTATAATGAAATAATATTTCTCTTCATTCCTCAAAAGTCAAAACCTTGCTAGTACATACATTACATATATAAATTAAACAGTTTAGATTAACTTTTTTTTGACAATCAATCAACATAATGACCCGGTTGGAGCCAAATTTTGGCTATGAAAAACTGCAGTTACAAGTTGAGGACCAGCGATTTTGTGCACGCATTTTTCTCGACATTTGTTTTCGGAGTTGTTGCGATGCTAGACAAAAACACGGTCGAGTGTTTTTACCCCGCATTTTTGCAGTACCAGGCGACGCTGCTTAAGGTCCTACCGACAGTGGTTGGCGGAATGGCCAGTGCTGTGTTCATGCTATTTCCTGATCACAGACATGGCATTGGGTACCCACCATCTAAGGCAACTCAAAACTTCACACAAAAGGATCTGCACAAGGATTTACTGGAATCAGGTTCCCAAAGCTTTGCATAAAAGGAACTTCTGGAATAAAATTAAGTTAGTTTGATGCTTTGGTTAATTTGCTGAATATCCTATTGTAAATTGTGGATTTATAGTCTAGTAGTAAAGGCACACGGTCTCTAATACAGAAGGTTGAGTTCCAAATCTGAATGAGAAAAATTATTTGTTGTAATAATAGAGATATTAAATAGTTGAGTAGTGCAATTTTCAACTTTAACTCAAAAGAATTATGGGTTTAGTACTTTAATTTGTTTTTCCTTGCTTCTTCGGTTATGTAAAAATGCTTGAAGTTAATTGTTTAAACTGTGTGAATTAATTTAATTTTCCAAATTCTGATTGTGACCTGGTCAACCAAGTAAATATTGCATGCTAGCAAAATGTAGAATGGTCTTGTAGAAATTAAGTTTCCATCTATTAATGTTCTTGTAGCACATGATCAAGCGGTTAATATAATGAGTATTTTATAAATTATTTTTTTAATTATTTTATGTATTAATTTTTTATCATTTTTTTTACCACAACAATGTACTAAATGAATTCGAAACTTTAAAAACTTTGCATGTACATGCATTACTCATAAAGTACTTGGATTTCAACGGTTTGAATTCGTAGTTCGAAGTCAATTGATAGTCTTTTGAAGATATACTCACCAACCTCTATTTGTGAGCACATCACACCCTAATTTTGCTCTATACTATTAAATATTCAAATCTCAGAGAATTTGAACAACCGAAATTAATGAAGTAAATTGAAATATGTTGTAGTTTGATATTTCTTAATTTAATTAACGGTTTGTAGCAATTATTGTTGAGTATTTTTTTATATACGAAATTGTGTTTGGTTTATACTCTTTTTGCCTTTAAATTTATTATTCTTAATACTCAAAGAAAGGTTTGTTACAAGCACACAACCTATCAATGTAGTACTTAGGGTGTCGAACCACAGAGAATATAGTTAAAAACTAGGTTTAAACTTAATTAATTAACTTCAGAAAAATAAAAAGAAGTAAGTGCAATAAAATAGAATAGGGGGGTTTGTTTAAGTAATCCTAAGTTGGGTTCAATACCCAAGAAGAATGAATTGTAAAAAATAGATATAAATAAAATAAAGAAAATAAAGATTGATTTGCTTTTAAGTTAAGGAGATCTAGGGGTATTCGGTCTACAATTCCTTGCAAATTCTATATATTCGGTATTAGTTTAAATTCATGTATGATTTGATGAGATTTCTAATCTAATATGTCATTAAGGATCACTTTCGTGAATTAATAACGTGCCTAAGTAATTCAGACTTCACAGTTACGTCCTTCATCATAGCTACCTAGACCATAAGCTCTTATTAGTCTCTCATCTCCTCGAATATTGGTACTTCACAGTTACGTCCTTCATACCAATATCCGATTCAATTTGAGATGTCCTAATAAGGGTTTGACTTCACAGTTACGTCTTTCACCAAGTCCCTAACCCTAATTTATGTAGTTTCAGTTTAGATTACAAATTGGTTAGATTCTAATCCAAACCTAAGGTATTTGTATTTATAATTTGGTACTCTCCTCTCGTCCTAACTACTTTGGTTCTTTCGAATCCAAAGCGGAACTTCATCGATTTTAAGTACTAATTATGTAATTAATACAAATGATAAATCTCAGAAATTAGCATCAAATCTCATAAAATAATCATAATAAAAATAAATAACTGAATAAGATAAAATTAAACAAGTTCATGCATTGACCTAAACTCCTAGAAAGAGATATACTCTATCTTGGAGAGATATATTATAAAAGTTGGCAAAAATAAGAAGAAATAAAATAAAGATAAAGTTACACCCTTTATTGAATAAAGAACCTCAATCTTGTCGAAATCTTGCTTGGATCTTCTTCTCCTTCCTAGAAAAGCTTCAGGGATTTCAAGAAATTCTGTCGGTTTATCACTATATTGTATGGAAATTGGCATGCACCAAGGGGTGAGAGAGAGAGAGAGTGGATTGTGTCCTGAATGGAAAATGAACCCTCCTTATATAGCAAAAGACTATGCCCAATTTAGAGGCTAGAAGGTGGGGTTAGTGGGTGCTATATTTGTCTTGTTTCCCTAACTGCCTTGTCCAAATTTAGCTATCAAAACGCGTCCCTGGCTCGCTAAAAATAGAAACCGTGTTGAAAACGTGTAATTCTAGCTGAATGCGGGTCCAGTGCGTCCGCACTCTGCATGAGTGCGGGTGCTTCGGCCGCACTGGCTCTAAACCTTTCTTTTTTAACTCTGAAAATATTTCTGAAAAATTGACTAAGTGTTGAGTGCGGGTGGTTGGGCCACACTGAAATTCAGTGCGTCCGCGCTCTGCATGAGTGCAGGTGGCTGACCCACACTGATGAATTTTTTGTGTTGTTCTGAAGTTCCTAAAATTGGCTAAGTACCGAGTGTGGGTGTATGACCCGCACTGGAGGTGAGGGCGTTCGCATTAGGCTCAGACTTTTTTCTGTGAAGTGCTGAGATGCTGAAAATTCGCCTAAGTGCTGAGTGCGTCCGCAATGGCTTCCAAATTTTCATGCTGCATTTCTGCTACAGTGCGTCCGCACTGGCTGCTAAGTGCGGGTGATCCATCCGCACTGGGAGTATTTTTCTTTATTTTTCATCATTTCCTGCACTGTAAAGTCAAACAAACACAGTAACTTGATTCTAGGTGTATTATATTCACTTTATATTCAAAATATAAGATATTTGACATTATTTTGTGATAAAAACTAGATTGAATGTGTATATAATTTAGCCTTATCAATTATTAACACTGTCTTGTCTCTACATTAGTATAATGTAATATATACATTATATTTAGAAAAAAGAAATTCATATCAATATATTTATTTAGTCCTTTAATTTTTTTTAAAGAATATATAGTCCTTTAATTATCAATTATTATGGTACCTATCTTTGATGTTCCATGGAAAAGAAAAAATATATTTATGACACTTTACAAAGAACTTTTTTTTTTTAACGGAGAAGTCCATTTTGTACAGATCATCTGATTTGCTATTGGAGTATTTATCTCAGAATTTTTTTTAACAGAGAATGTTGCAAGGAACGGTTCAGATTTAATTTCAGGTCAAAAGAAAAAACATTGTCAAATGTAACAATATGAGGTTTGCTTTGAGATTCGTGTCAGGTTAAATGATGATCACTCTTTATCTCATTGATGGGCATTTGATTCCAAGATGCATCTATGTTGTTTAATCAATCAATAGCCCAATTATCTAATTGGAGATTTTAATGGGTCATGCCCCTTATTCTTTTCCGTTGTATCATTCATTAAGTGATCCGTTAATCCATTCCCTAATTGTACCGTTAATTGATAATTTATTTTATGGGATTTTTATTGACTTCTGCGATAACCTTCGCTGGCCTAAGATGGCAACGAGCTGACTCGTCACGAGTGGCTCGTCTGAGTCACGAGTAAACTGACTTTAGAGATCCAAACTAAAATGTCAGTTTAAAATTGTCACGAGTTAAACTGAGGCAGAAAATAAATTTTCTAAATTTTTTGGACGAAGTAGAATCGAGCTGAACAATATAAAATGCACACACATTAATACAAATTTACAAATTGATGCCTAGCCGAGCTAGCTCGCGAACTGGCGAGCAATCTAGACCCCAACTTAAACTCATTAATTATGGACCAAACTAATGACGAGCTGGCTCGTTAACAGCTCGATCTAGTAACAAACAAGTCAGAGGTAAATCACAATCAAGCTACCAGCTTTTTTGCCACACTAATTAACTTGTCCAATTAGTCCTGAATTCATATCAACAAAGGTTACATAGTATTTCTATTTAGATTCGGACCGTTCAATCAAAATCTACACGGATATTAAAGAGACTATACATTTCACACCGGATTAGTCTGAATTCTGATCGAACGGTCTGATTTAAATAGAAATATTCTGTTACCTCAGTGGAAGTGGACTCATGAATCCTAACCTTGAGACCTTTTACTATATATAGGCCCAGGCCCAATCATTCAACAGAAAATACAAATACATAAATAATTCTGTACTTATGTTTCTGTTAGACAGTTATTAACTTCTATAGTTACAATTCTGTTAGACAGTTAGCAATAACAGTATGTTGTAAATGAGATAAAGGTATTCTTTATAAATACCAGTGTAATCATTTCATTCAGTGAGCAATATACAAAATACAAGAAATTCTCTCTTTCATAAAATCCTTTAACTATGCAGGATACTTATGAGTCATTTTTTACTGTAAATATTATCTGCTACACATTTAGCTGTACGGGTCACACCACATAAGAATTTAAACAAAATGAAAAGAACCAGATCTGATCGAAGGACTACTAGAGCTTCCAGTACCCTGGTTAGGTAGATCAAGTGGTCCACAGAATGTCCATTTCTCCAGTAATCTGACCCACGTGCACCTTCGTTCTAATGTGGCTTCACATGTGCAGCACGGCGCTGAAAAATGACCATTTCACCAATAAGAGAAGAAAATTACATTCGCAACAGTAATAGCTACGCAGTCTGTATCACAGGGAATCAAATGTTAAAATGTTCAACGTTCTGGGCCGCACAAATTAAATCTGGCATAAACTGAATGAAATCCAATGACTTTTAGTATCAGAGTTTTAAATATCAATGACTTTTAGTATCAGAGTTTTAAATATCGCACTATAATTTATTTTCAAATCATAAAAATTATAACGATATTGACGCCATAACGTACTATTCTGCACTATAATAACATTACATGAACATAACATCGTTTTTTAACTATTCTAATATAATGCAAAATACTATTTAAACTTTTGCTCAGTACACAAACTATCAAAGAGAGGGTTTTCCTGACGAATTCATATCACCTAAGGTAACTCAAAATTTGAGTGTAGATTCAGACAGTCCAATCTGATTTGACACAAATATTAAAATAACACAGTAGAATTAGACCGAATTGGTATGAACTTTGATCAAACATCTCACATTTAAACTCAACATTTGAGGATTTTTTTTCCAGAAAATTCGAACTCTTTCCTGACTTGGATGATCCGCCAACTCGCGTATCCGATTTGTATTAAAACATATTTTATGTGCTTATCTAATATGGATACGCAAGAGCTATATTAATGGTTCATATATTTTTGCTTAAAATTTAGAAATATGAACTATATACTTACGATGAAACACAAAAAGAAATATAAAAGAGTGATTTTTAATTTGTTCGGTAACTATGGCTTAAACCTCCTTGGTGCTCTAAAGAGTCTTAAGCTCACCAAACAGTTCCTTTTTTGTCAAGCTTTTTTTTTTTTTGACAGATTGTCCTCTTAGATAACTTTCTTTATCAAACTTAATATTACCTCTTTAGTACTTAAAGTTTTTTTTTAATTTTTAATTTTTTTTAACTTTATTGTGGAATGGATGCTTCTTAATCTTAATGCAGTTTAAAATTTAAACTTCACATAATTGTAGAGATTGTGTCTTAAGCCTCTTGGACCCTTTTAAAAAAGAAAAAAAAAATTTACCCACTTCACTATTCTATATGTTTGACATGAATTAGCAAAGATGCGTGAGCGCAAATAATACAATGGTTTTACTTGAAAGCATCAACTGAAAATTTTTTAGACTTCACTTGACAGCGACTGTCAAGTTTTTCAAATTTTTTTTTTTTTTAGGCTTTCCCTTTAAAGGTAACAAAGCCGACCCAAGGGACCTAAAATTAAGAAACAAAAGAAGAGTCATCTAAACTTTTTACCTAAATAAATCTTTACAACTTACAAGCAACCACTTACTTCTTGTAGCAAGTCCGACCCGAAATGATCTAATCTATTTTTATAGACAAATATTTTGAGCACTTTTATACATACTAATTTTTTTTATATATTTTACGGGAGATTGTAGTATACTGTCAAATTCTAAAGTAGATTTTATCTTGGCATATGTAATGTCTAAAAAATATTGATATATTTTAAAAAAAAAATGATATTTTTGTCGGTTTACTTATTGGATGATGGAAACAAATTGGTTGCAATAGATGAATAATTTAATGGAAAAACATTTTAGAAGTCATAAATTTAGACTAATTAATGGATTATCAAAGATACTCTTGTTGATATTATTAAAAAATGTTTTTTTAATCTTTTAAGAATTAACAGCTATAATTTAGAATTATGCTAAGATATAATATACCTTCGAAATTTCTAGATGTTATAATTATTTGTATATTACAAAATTATACTAGATAAAAGTTAATTTAATAGATCTTGTGGAGGCACTTATCTATCTCTACTCCTAAATAATTTTCAAAATATATTTTTTTATATTTTTTCAGAAAAAATACAATACTTGTGATTATAATAATAATAATATAGTAGTTTTTTATCCTGAAAAAAATTACCACATTATATTATTCTATGTTTTCTTTATTTCTCCTTTTTTTGGCTAACTTTATTTGCGCTGCGCGAAGTTCTCTATGTTTTTTTATTTTTTTAATGTAATTCATTTAATACATACTCAATCCGATCCGATCCGATCATTCACGCTAATAACTCAACCCAAACCCGATCCAAAACGGATCCAATATGAATTAATAGCAATCCAAACCAGCCGCCAACCCATAATTTATAATTTAATAATCAATAACCATAACCATATCTATGTATAAATATAGGTGGAATCAAGTATATAGCAAAGTAAACCAAGACTGAGAAAAATGGCAAGAAAAGACCAAAATCAAAACCAGAGCATAGGAGAGAAGGCTTTTCAGGGGCTTGGAGATCTGGTACAGCTTCTGCCAACTGGTACAGTTTTTGTGTTCCAGTTCTTGAATCCTTTGCTAACCAACTCCGGACAATGCACCGTGACGAACAAGGTCCTCGGTGGAACTCTACTATTCGCTTGTAGCTTTTTCTGCTGCTTCTCTTCCTTCACCGACAGTTACATCGGTACCGACGGGAAGCTTTATTATGGCATGGTGACAAGGAAGGGGCTCTGGTCTTTCTCTGATCCAAATGCCAGTTCCATCGATCTTTCGAAGTACTAATTTTGAGCTACGTATACAATCTCATTGTATAGTTTCTTTTAATGTAAACTAAGGTCATATAAAAGATACATACTGCATACATGCAAGAAGGCATGTATCATAATAATATGGCTAAAAACATATAGAGTATACATATAACAGAAATAAGAAAGAAAAAAAAAAATTCCATTTTTCATTTTTTTTTCTATGTAAATAACAAAAATCCTCGAAAATGATTAACAAAATTTGACGCTAAAAACTCGCAGATACAAGCTGCAATTTGGAGACTTTGTGCATGCATTCCTATCATTGGCCGTATTTGCTGTAGTTGCGGTGCTTGACACGAACACCGTCGCATGCTTCGACTCAGCAATGTTGGAGCAACAAAAGATGATGCTCGAGGTTCTTCCACCGGTGATCGGCAGCCTAGCAAGCAGTGCTTTCATGGTGTTCCCTTGCAATAGACGTGGCATAGGGTACCCTCCAACAACTGCCACAGTAGACTACACACAGGGGGAATTGGAATCAAAGTGAATTTGTAAAGATATTAACAGAGTTAGTTTGGCTTCATTCATACAGTGCACGAATAATAGAGTCAAAATGAAAAGGCATGACTAGTGCACTATATGAAGTCAAATCAGCTCTGGGAATATATTTTCCTGAATTTGTGCTTTTGTTTTGGGGCTTTTAGTTAATGTGGCATTGGCGTTTGTTTGACTCAAGGTGAAGTGAAAAGGTAAGGAAAAACAGTGAATGTTTAAGCATGTATTTAATTGATTCTTGTCAAATGTTAAACGAACTGTTACAGGTTCTTGTATAAAATCATGGTACACTTTGATCTGACATTCTTCATTCTTGCTGCCGATCACTGTAGCATCAGTTCTCAACACGTTTATTTTTTTTGGAAAAATACCTTGATCCATATTAATTTAGACATATACAATAAGTTATGTATTGAGAAGTATAATTTGTTATTAGAAACCTTCCCAACCTTCTCGCGTAAAGATCTTAACAGAGCAATTCTATCTTCATGCAGCGCACAGACTATAGAACCAAAACAGCGCTTAATATGGTTATTGTGCTGCATGAAGCCAAAACTACTCTGTTAAAATCTTTACCCCAACACAAGTGAAAGAAAATTAATTCCATTTGAGATATCAACCGTACAAACTTCCTTATATGTGGTCTGAAATATATCCACCTAAACTTCTAAACGAAGAGAGTCTATTATTAAAATAATGACACGACTTCTCTAATAACCAGTCAAAATAAATTTTATACTTAAGAAAAAACTGAAATTAAAAACCAACCCGCCTACTCTATAAAGAAATCCAAAATAAAGTTTCATATACGGCACTAATTAAAAGATGGGGTTGAATAACCACAATTAAGGATGTGGTGATAATAATAATATACATAGCAACCTATATTAATCATAGTAAAAAAATGAATTATTTAGGTTGGATCCGATGAGATAAAATAATTGTGATTTAAAAATAATTCGGGAATAATTTAGAAATTATTTGAAATTATCTGGACTGAAGATCTCAGTCCCACAAGAGTGCAAAAAAAAAAAAAATCGCAAATAATTTGGAAAAATTTGTAAAATTTACGAATAATTCGGTCAATCGAATAATTCATCGTTCGGTTCGCCATCACTAAAAAAACAAATTATTCGCAAATTTTGTAACTGTGAAATTAATATCAGAGGCACACCAAGTCATCAAGAGCTATACAGGGACCGCCACAGATCACTGCTCCAATATATTGCTTAGCTTATATTCTTGTCTGCTTGTAACTGATGACATCATCTACTTCTAGTAGGGTTTTCTAGTCAATTAGTTTAACTCGTGCCAAAATACGTCATTAGATGTAATGTCCAAATCTTGATGTGAACTTAACGTGACTTCATAATGTACCTTCTGATTTCCAAGTGTTAATTGGTGCCTACAAGCAAGGACAGCTAAAAAAAATTATTGGTTTTTGTTATAGCCATATCTTCTGTTCCACAATAATATTCATCCAGCATGGAGCCTAAGCCATCCGATCGCATTAAGATTCGTGTATATTTAATCTCAAACCTACCTAATCTGTTACAAATCCACCTGTCTGCAATCGAGATTGGAGATATGAATTCCATCAAAATCGTTTAATTGATACGATATTGTAAACACAATACAAGTCTGTATCCCTCCTATAAAGGCTAGAGGAAGAAGTTTATAACTTGCATATTCTTTTGTAATTGATTTCAATTGCATTTGCGTGACTCTGGTACAAACATAATATTTTCTGAGAAATATGTTGGAGCTGAATTAGAAATTTGTCTGATGCGCTTGCTTGTTCTACTTTGCTGAAATACTGGAGAGATCCAGTGTTGGCTTAAAATTTTGAGTTGAGACTTGAGATCAAGTCAGATTTGCTTTGACACAAATATTAAAGGGTGGGCTCTGGAATTTTACTCCGGAATAAATTGATCTAAATTCTGATCGAAATTCAGATGGTTTAGGCCTACGGCCGTTTTCAATGCAAAAAAAAAAAAATAGCTCCTCATGACGAAGAAGAGAAGATCTAATTTGGATATTAACACGGCCCAAAACCGACCCATAATAGAATCACCTGCGTTGCACGTGCCACACTTCTACGGCCTCGCTCGTTCCCACGCCTACACCTAATAGCTCGAGAGAACTAGATCAACACCTCTCTACCCCTCTCTCTCTGGCAATGGCGATCAGGAGACAGCTTCTGAACAACCTCTCCGTGGCGGCGCGGTCCCCGTCCGTTCGATCTCCCTCGACCCCCGTCAACCAGGTCGAGTCCTTAACCTTCCCTTTGATTATTTTTTCTTATGACCCTTTTCGTTTCCATGCTTCTACTACAGTGGATAGTGGGTGGTTTCGACCTTTTCTAGTATGAGCGATTTAGGACCTTATGTAAGCTTGTTTTGTGATTTGATTTTTGGGAGCCTACAATTGGGTTCGAAACCCTAGTTTTGCATGGTAATTGCTTGGCGATCTTTACTTGGCTGCTTCAGTAGATATTGAATGAAGTTCTCTATAATTAGATAGTCATGTTAAATAGCTCAGATTGGAATCATTGTGGAATTTGTAGTTCAATCAATTGCAGTTCTATCACTGTGTCATTGTTTAATGTTAAGATTTGTTTTTACTGCTTCTTACCTTTGCAAGGCATTAAGTACCTTTAAGTCTGGTACCAAGTCTTACAGTGTTTTTTGCCAACATTTGGTTATATTTGAAGCCATTTGGGCTTTATATTGATGGTTTGTTAGTTAATATCTCAAGCAAGATTGAGTAGGTCTAAGTTACGTATGTTTGCTATTTGGTTAGCAAATAAAACACAATTTACTTTTGAATTGTTGTTATTGGAGTTTTTAGTTGACTTGTGTGGAAATTTCTTTGTTTCCAGCTATATCTCTAAGGATTAGATTAACAAATAGAAAATAATTTATTGAGTTTTGAATATTTCCTTTTTTTTTTCTCTTTCTGAAGCAAGTAATTCATATTATTGGTTATTGAATTTAAAAGCTGAGATGCACAACAACAGTTGATGTATCAATTTTTTTTTTTAAAGACACTTGAACTTGCTTAGCTTGAAGATTTTTATATGAGCATTATGCCAGTATCATTAAGTAAACATCATGAAATCCCATCAGGTGCATACAAAAATGACAGTTCTTCATTTTCATTCAGGGACTTTACATGTACATGTCCCAGTTCAGCACACAGGCTGGGACCACATCAGCGGCAACCCCACAAGCTCCTCCCCCACCCCCACCTCCAGAAAAGACCCATTTTGGTGGCCTCAAAGATGAAGACAGGATCTTCACCAACCTTTACGGAATCCATGACCCATTTCTCAAGGGTGCCATGAAAAGGGGTGACTGGTACCGCACCAAGGATCTTGTATTGAAGGGGACAGACTGGATTGTGAGTGAGATGAAGAAATCGGGCCTAAGAGGCCGTGGTGGAGCCGGTTTCCCTTCAGGGCTAAAATGGTCTTTCATGCCCAAAGTATCTGATGGACGCCCTTCTTACCTGGTTGTTAATGCTGATGAGTCTGAACCTGGCACCTGCAAGGATAGAGAGATCATGCGACATGACCCACACAAGCTTCTAGAAGGTTGTCTTATAGCAGGTGTAGGCATGCGCGCCTCAGCTGCATATATTTACATCAGAGGTGAATACGTAAATGAACGCTTGGCTCTCGAAAAGGCACGACAGGAAGCGTATGCGGCAGGTCTATTGGGTAAGAATGCATGTGGATCCGGGTATGATTTTGACGTGCACATCCATTTTGGTGCTGGTGCATACATCTGCGGTGAGGAGACAGCTTTGTTGGAAAGCTTAGAAGGTAAGCAAGGAAAACCTAGACTGAAGCCACCATTCCCTGCCAATGCTGGACTGTATGGGTGCCCCACCACAGTGACAAACGTGGAGACAGTTGCCGTTTCTCCTACCATCCTGCGGCGGGGTCCAGAATGGTTTGCAAGTTTTGGCCGTAAGAACAACTCAGGTACTAAGTTGTTTTGCATCTCCGGCCATGTCAACAAGCCCTGCACTGTTGAGGAGGAAATGAGTATCCCGTTGAAGGAACTATTAGAGCGCCACTGTGGCGGTGTCAGAGGTGGCTGGGACAACCTCCTGGCGGTCATACCAGGTGGCTCGTCAGTACCTCTTCTACCAAAACACATATGCGATGACGTGTTGATGGACTATGACGCTTTAAAAGCAGTGACGTCAGGGCTGGGAACAGCTGCAGTTATAGTCATGGACAAGTCGACTGATGTTGTTGATGCGATTGCCAGGCTGTCATACTTCTACAAGCATGAGAGTTGTGGACAGTGCACGCCGTGCAGGGAGGGGACAGGATGGCTATGGATGGTCATGGAGAGGCTCAAAGTTGGGAATGCGAAGTTAGAGGAGATTGACATGCTTCAGGAGTTGACAAAGCAGATTGAGGGGCACACCATTTGTGCACTTGGAGATGCAGCTGCGTGGCCCGTGCAGGGGCTTATCAGGCACTTCAGGTATTGCTTTACTACTGACTTTGTTGAATTCAGTCTTAGTTTAGTTTGCAATTCGGTTGGTTTGTGGGGTTGATTTTGATTAAGGACACAATATGGGTATTGGAGTTGTAACATCTGGTTAAGTTACTCAATTCAATTGATTGTAATACATTGTTTGTCTGCTAGGTCAGTGTTCTGTGCACAATGGTGAGTCAATTGGCCTAATTGGGTTGTATTGTAGCTTAGTTTAATGGTGAAAGTATATTGAGGAATTTTGGTTTAAGTTGAGGATTTGTTGAACCTGTGGTGATTGATTGAGGATAAGTTCAGCATAATTGACTTTTAGTTGCATAACCTTCATCCAGCTTCAGAATTGGTGGTTACCGGAAGCTAGAATGACTATACAGAGGCTTAGTTGGTTATAATTGATCGTTAGTATGGTTAGAAAGGTACTGGACCAATCTGGTTTAATACTAGTCAGGCCTGATATTGACATAGTCCAAGATAGCATTGCATGTTAATAATAAAATTTAATACCAGGCCGGAGCTAGAGAGGAGGATCCGCGACAGAGCTGAGAGAGAACTGCTCGAGGCTGCAGCTGCATGAGATTTTCTTTAGTTGATACTTTCTGGTATTTTTCAGTTTCTTGGTAATTAAGATGTACCAAAATAATTGGAAAACTGTTGGGAGCCCAATTTGTATGGGAGGTGAACTCACACCTAGTATTTTTTTTAATATATTTTTGTACTTTATTTTGTTTTGTACTCTTAATTATTTTGAGGTTTTATCTTTTAATGTAATTGATACGATGTTTGGAATTTGGTTATTCGGATTCCTGAGTAGATATATACATATGGAAATTTATTGGAAAAATAATATTATCTGTAAGGGACTAAGGGTTGTTGCCTCGTCTTATGACAGCGTGAAGAATAAAGAGTTTGTTTAGATAAAGCTGGAGGTAAATTATTGACATTAACTTGGGTTTGGTCAAGTTTTGGAGTTAACATTATGGATTTATTAGTTTGTTTAGATCTAAATTGGATACAAGTTCGATTGTATCCTATGGTATACTTTATTAATTCACACATATTAAAGGTACATTACAGTGACTGAGTTTAAGATAATGATGATAATTTAAATGAAAGCAGCAGAATTATATTGTTCTATTTTTAAAAGATTATGTTGTACTCCAAGCACAACATCACAGAAAAAGAGTACAAGTCATGGTGGAAACAAAATGAGAAATATGTTTTTGTTTCCATTGTTGGTAACTCCATTGTCACCGTTGTAACACAATACAGGAAATCACACCTCACCTATAAAAAAAGCTATTATGAACAAGGATGATTATTGAAAAGAGCAAGAAAGGTACTAAATGCATAGTTACCTCTTCAATTCCCAGGCATTTGAATCTAGTCCTTGCACCTTAATTGCAAACTGATCCCTCTCAGGCTCTCAGCTGCATGAATTTGATTCTCTAAGCTATCTTTGGTATTTTTAACTTACAAGGACAAGCATTCAAATGCCCTTACAAATTTGGTATTTCTACCCTCCATCCCCTTGCCTCCAAAAAAGAAGGTAAAATAATTATCACAAAACTTAAAATAAGAAGTATTAAGATTTCCATATCCCTTTAGTAGAAGCCTGGTGATCTATCTTCACAACTCTTGGTGTGCCCTGACTCTGACCAAGTGCTGCTTCATTGTCGTCTGTTTTAGATACCGCCAAGTCGACTTTGACAATATGATGGTCTGAGGTGCCTTTCGACGAAACAACGCCATAAGATCCAGGTACAAATTTGTATTGTGAATTTGGTGATGCTAGGATATAGTCCACTCTTGTGCCATATTTACATGTACCTTGTACATCTATATGCAAAGCCCAAGTTCAGATTTTATCATATAGAGATGCTGTATATAGTAATTAAGATATCAATTGGAGAAGTGAGATTAGAATTACCTTGGCCTTTTGCCACAACAACAACAGCTTCACACTCCCCTGAGAAGTTCTTGGCATCCACATATTTTTGTTGCTTCAAATACTTCATCACCTCTACCTTGGGTGTTGGTTTTCCAATCTCTTCATAATACTAAACCCATCATTTGCACAAATTTGAAACAGAGTACAATTAGATGACCATCCAGAATTACCCAATGTTGGGACCAAAATTAGAATGGAGATATTTTGGTGTGCACATTAGATTTCTGGGATAATCAACATATGTTTTGCATTCGATCTATTTCTTCGAAATTGTGCTCATAGTAAAGATGTAGAAGCCAACCATTTTCATATTAGGAGGTTCGAATGAAATCATTTACTTATTCATCTGATTACCTTGACAATATCTGCCCATCGCTCAGCAGAGTAGTCGGTTTCGTCGAGTGAGTTGAGGCCTCCAGCCAAGATGTGGGGCCCGTCGCTTGATTTGAGAATTGAGTTTATCTGCTTCATTCTCCATTTCTCATCTAGGTGGTCAAGATGTGTGCAAAGTATACTTATTTCGCCCAACTCGGGTACGTCTATGGTGACCTTTATCACATTTCTGCACGCACAAGCGATAAATCAGATTAGTAAGATAAAATATTGAAGCACCTGCATGAAATATCAGTAACAGTTCTATGACCTGGAGTCATCATATGCACTAAAGAAAATAATTTTATGCCTCCAATTAATTTTTCTTTAGTTGTGGGCAGACCATTATTGAGAATTAAAATCCAAATCAATATATAGTGTGGCTTTTCTTCCCCTTTTTTTTCAGTAGTTGTTATATACTTGTATGATATCAGCCTTCTATGCAGGAGCATAAAAGAGGCTAACTGCAGCATTCTACAATTTTCTGGTATTTTAATACCTCATGGGTCATGACCTCTATAATGTCTGTTATATTATTTTCTTATCTAAAACTACAATTAATTTAGTTCAGATGACTTTTCTCTGATGTCTTTACTCATTATTTATTTATTTATTTCTGTTATTTACGTGTGGACCCAGCCTTACTGTTTGATGCTTTCATGCATATTATAACAAGCCGGTTTCCTAAACTTTTTTTTTTTCTAATCATTGACAGGTAACTTGGATACTTGTCTTTTGTCAGCCTTTCTGTACTATCAATAATTTGATTCTTACACAGTTATATTTCATCCTATCAATAATTTTTTAGACAAAGAAATCTCACATGATTAATCAATTGCACATGACCGAGTTCAAACTTCAAAACTTATTTCTTTCATAATAGTACAATTAATTTATAGCTATTGGTATTCATTGTACTTTAATGAATACACAAACACACACACACACACACACGCACACAATTGATGCATGTGTGAGTGCTTGCAGCATAAATTAATTAATTATTGAGGTTCTATTTCTGAATTATAATTATTTTTGAGGTAGGTTTGGTTAAAGGAACCTGACAATATTTTCCAATTGCACATCGTTTATCTACTCCATCATACCAACTAAACAATAGCGAATTAGAAGGTGTAGGTGTACTTAATTTATTCACAAAAAGGAAAGAAAAATAGACTTCTACAAAAGAAAACATAAATAATTTGTAAGTACGATACATGCAATTAGCAGCTCACCTAATCCTTTTGCATCAATTGTGACAGGTCATTAAAATATATGCTTAGGTATCTCACTTCCTTTTTTTAAACTTAAATCCATTTAATGTGTGTTCTAGAGCAACGGTCTTTCAATCTTCTAGGAATTTTCTAATTACCCCTGCAAACTTAAATTTTTTTGAAGTACTCCCTATTGACTAATTTAAATCTTCTCTTGTGTCCTCATAAAACCAAACAATTTTTTTTATACATGTAAAGTTTATTTCTGTAATTAGATCTTGACACGCTCGCATTTTTCAGGTATAAACTTGTAACTGTGCCTGAGGGCTTGTATTAAAAAAAAAAATCTTGCAATTGTATTAAGAAAGAAAGTCGGCGCCAGTAGATCAAATATTCTAATTACCAGAAACTTTGAATAATACCACCTAATTATTTTTAAATTAAGAAAGTATCACCTAAACAGTAATTAATTTTGCAACTTGTTGTTGAAGTCCACCTTGCTGGCATTTTAATTACTCAATTTTTTTTGCATCCTTTAAAAGAATAATTAATTTGTTGAATTACCCTGAACTAATGAAACATCAGCCAGAAAAGGATGTGAAAAATGAAAACTTCATGTAAGACTTGAATTTATAAATATTAAAAAAATATACATTGCAAATAAAATAGCTGCCTTAAAAAAATTACTAAAAAATATTGACTTTTAGGATATGCAATTAAAATAATTATTCTAGAGGCAGGGTTCATTTTTCTGAATCCTTTTAATTAACTCTAATAATTTAAACAAACAGATATAAACTATTGGGTCAAGTACCTGGAACTGTAACAATTGACTTTAACAAAAGAACAAAGCCTTTTGTGCTTCTGTGACTTACTGACTTTACATAAAACATCTCAAAGAACTTTTTTTAAAAGTCAAAAAGCTTATGGTTTAGGTTCAAAATGGAATCATCCAACCACTTTTCTTCACATTTAGTATCAGTGGTTCTCTTACTTTTGTAATGAACAGCTAGATAGGCTGCTGGTTAACAATTGTACATTGTTTTGTAGCATCTGTCGTCTAGACCTAAAGTTGTGTTTTGGTGTTCACATGTTTTAGTACCAACCCCTTCAAGTGGGCCAATTGCAACAGCTAGCTATAGCCTAGTAATTCCTTCACAAATTTATCTCTCTTGTCATTTTCTCTCAAAAAATTTTATGAGCCTTTGTGCATTTCATTTATATTTCTAATATCTCGCCTACCACCAAACCCCACTCCAATGCTAGTATTAAATAATCATGAGGGGTGTTTCCTCTTGTTCTTTCATATCCTTTTCTTCTCTTTAATTAATTAATATGTAGTACCACAAATGGTGGATTCTGGTTTCACTCAAACATGTCAAAATTTAAAAAAGCGTGTTACCAAGTGCTATCCATGTTATATATCTACTGCTCAACAACTCAGCCCAAAATGGGTCATGGAAATTACTGCATTATGTCTTTTGCAAATTTATACTAGATAGCTAATTTTGGTGGTCCCTTGTGTGTGCTGTTCATGGTTCAGATAAGCTACATATATAAATGTGGATCCATATATATTAAAATACATATAATTAGCTAGTCTCAACTAATTTTTAATACACATATTGGCAGTTTCCAACGGGCATTGATACTATATATGTTTTTATCCATGCTGTATTTGATTTATAGCACAGGCACTAACAATATATATGGTAAAATATGACTCCAGAAATAAATATATTCTTGACTATATATATATATAGTTGACCCTTAAAGATAAAACATGGAATTTAGATTCTTCTAAGCAACGCAAAGAAAGCAAGAAGCATAAAATTTTCCAAATCAGAAAAATAAGCAAAAAAAAAAAAAAAAAAAAAAAAACTAAACTAACATAAGAAAAATGCATACCTAAAATCGCTATCATCGCAAATTCGTTGAACCTTTGACCGCCTGATCGGCCAACGTGACAAAATAGCATTCCCGTACTCCGGAGCCCAACTATCAGCGAAGATGTACCGCATCCCCAACCCTTCGGCAAGATCAGAAAGTGGTTTCATCGCCTTCTCCTCCTCACACCTCACATTTTGCAACGCAATTACATCAGCATCCACCTCTTTCAACACCTCCAACACACTCCTCTCGCACCTCATGCTGCTAGTCCGACTGCTCCCTCCTAGTATTCCTTTACCCTTCGAGTCGCCATTTGCTAGTGGGCCGCTAAATTGCCTCTCTTTCTCCACCGATATCTCATTTTCAGGCAGGTTAATGGAAACCCTGAGCTTGTTACTAGACTTGGAGAAGCTTTGGTTTTTTAGTATGCTTTTTTTCGGTTGCCGATGGTCGTTTATCGACTTGCACCACACGTCAACAGCCTGCTGATCCGTGTTGATAACCGGTCGGTGGTTTGGTATTGCTGGAGCCATGGAGAACAAGCCGGCATTAAACGTTGCTATGCGAATTGTTGGGCTCGAATTCTCAGTTTGGTTCATGTCAGGTCTGGTTCTAGAACCGGGTTTGTGTTTTGGTTTAGATCGGGGTCTTGGCTCAGCCGTTTCAGTAGCCTTAGGCTTACAGTTTATGACGACATGGAACTTGGGTTGCCGGCGACGAGGATACGGGGACCAGTGGAGAATGCCATGAAGAACTTTCTTGGCAAATTTTAGCATTGAATTGAACTTGTTACCAAATTTTTGAAATGGTGGGAATTTTGCTACATTTGGGAAAGGTAGCAGGATAATTGGTTTAAGCTTAGCATGAGTACCATTGGTGTGCACTCGTGGTGGCGTAGGTTTTGTTTCTGTTTTTCTTCTTCCTTTAGGTGACATGAGCGAGAGATTAGAAAAAGAATATGGGACAGAGAGAGTAAGATTAGTTTGGATTTAGTTTTGGGATTAGTTAGCAAGGGGCATGCACTGTGAAGGTATCCTTCCAGACAGGATTTAATAAAATGAATTTGTTCTTCTATTTCTCTCCAGTTCTCAATGAAATGGAGCTCTCCCATGACCCTTGCTGCTGGAAAATTCACCATTATTTTTTTTTTTACTGAATTATATATTTGACAGTTTTACAAAATAATAATGTTTAGGTATAGTGTCCACCGTCATGGAGTTTAAAAATGCTCAAGTAGATTTCTTTGGCCAAACTTTATTCAACATTTTGATAAACAATTTCAGAACATGTGTAAAATTCTATTAAAAGTTATTGGGATTTTTACCTTAATTTATAAGAATGAGGTTCAATTAAATCATCTTGGTCTCTTTAGCAATCACTTGAATGGTCAATTGCAACCTTGACTCAAAAATAATAACAAGAAACTCCTAATTGTTTTTGGAAACAAAATTGAAAGAAAAAAAAAATGGTCTCTAATTTGGCCCTCTTCATTCTAGATTTCATTATCATCTATGTTGGATGGGTCCACTGTCAATGATAATGGGTGAAATGAGAAGACAGATGAAGATATTATTATGATATCATTACTCTTATGATTCTTGAAAATAATTTTGAATTATGATTTCAGAAAAAAAAAATGATTTCGGAAAATAATTTTGAATTACTAATTAATGAGGTTTTTCTTCTTAAAAACTTCTCCCATAAAATGCTATATCATATTTAGAGTTCACTAAAAAGTGAATGAAAATGTCCAACATATATAACTAGAAACGGAGAAATTGAACATAATAACACTTGGCTGTAAAAGAGAGACTCTCATGAATCATGAATTCATGATCCAACTGCTCCCAAGAAAAAAAGATACCTAATAAGGTAGACCAGGTCTACATTAACCACCTCAATGTGGTGAATTAATATTTAATAATAAGTATTTAGTGCCAATTTTTCTTTATTCTTGTTTTTTTTTTAACTATTCTTGTTTTTTATTCTTCTTTATTTAACTATTTAATATCTAAATAAAATTTTCATCTGATTTTCAAACCAAACACAGAATAGGCTATTCCAAATAGCCTATTCTCAATCCAACCAAATATATATATATATATATATATTAAAGAGGATAATCCTTACAATTGTCTAGGTTTAGGTTTTCCTTGGGATCATTTTTTTTTTTTTTTTTTTTGAGGAAAAATAGGGTCTAGTCCTGCTTTGGGATCATTTGCCAGCCTTAATTTGACATTTAGTTTCTTTGTAACACAATTATAAAGTTTTATACTAATAAAAACAAATTTAAATGCTTATTATGCGTTAATTTATATTTGTATAAGATTTACTTTTTACCGAATTGAACCTTAATAAAGATTAATTGAGCACACATTTGCTATGTGACGTGTAATTTATGAAAGAAACTGCACATAACTCTTTTTTGATCAGTTTTGTAAAGATAAATTTAATTAGGCGTAAGCGAAAAATATATTTTCTTTTTGGAAAATAATACTTGGATATTGTGAATATTATTATCTTGAATTGACCGGTTCGATGTCATGTATGGTCCAACTTTTCATCCATTCTTAAATTTTTCGATTGGTTTCAGTCTGAACCAAATTAAACCAGATGTTGAAATGTACCAGTTTCGAAACTTTATTATTTTAGTTTAGAGTAGGGTTAAAATATTATGTTGATTTTGTGCATCATCAATCCGAACCATTCAACAAGATCTTTATACTAAACTATGTTTGGATGATGAATTATATAATTTTTAGAATTGTTTTACAAAATCACTATTTATGAATGGTCCTGAATCTTCCAAAAATAGTGATTTTTACTAATCTTAAAAATAGCAAAAAAGTTTTAAAAGATATAAACACTTTGTATCCAAGCACATTTTAATATGAAGATTATATTGAATGGTTCGGCTGAATTTAAACTTTAAAAATAGAGATAATAATATTGAAACATGATAAGACACAAAACTAATAAAATATTTTAACCATACTCTTTAGTTTATGATCCCTTCCATATTTTATTTCCAACATTTTATAATTTTATTAAATATTTTCATAACTTTGTTCCTTCGCGCATTCATTCAGATATATCTTTCAATATGTTTTTATTCATCCAGGGTCAATATATATATTTATAGCTTTAGTTACATTTTATTTCATACGTGTAAACATTTAAATTGAATTGAATGAGGTTACGGTACTATATGCACAATGCGGATTGGCCGTACTTACATTTTCCTTATTTTCAAATTTTAAAATAATTGATTTGAATCGTTTAAACATAATTTCTATATACAAAATTTACTTACAGACGAATAGTAATAAAAACATAGATATTTTACAATGTAAGTTTACTAATTTATATGTCATATATTTACTCTCTTTTTTATAATGATAAAATTAAGTCATTCAATTATTTAGTATTTATTTTAAAAAAAATTTAGATTTCAAACCTGTAACTCTACACAGAACATTATATATTTACTCTAATAACATAAATTCATCCTCATAGACATGCTTATTTGGACTCATGTAGTGCCATTTGGTATCTCTCTGGGGAAACCGAATTCTCTGCCCCCAGAGTCACTGTTGGTGAGCCCTTAGTTCAAAAATTAAATGTAACGGTCCCCTTTAACAGTGACCGGCTCTACATTTTAGTAACTGAGGGGGCAGAAAATTCCTGCACCCGAAGTCAGGTGATCTCCTTCCCTCTCTGGATAAATATAGTGTTTGTCATCCAATACAAATATGTACCGTTGATTTGGTGGTTTCCTGCCCACAAAATTAATTCATCTTTTGGGGTAGAATTGTCAAAAGAGTTTCAATAAATAATATTACTATATTAGAGTAGCATAACTGCAAGCTCAATATATTTTATAAAAAAAAGTTGGTGGTTCAAACCTACCAAATCAAATAAAGAAAGAAATAAGAGAACTTTAAATGCTTAATTGATAAGATATAACTTCAGAATTATCTGGATACTATTAATATTTCAATATATAATGGGGGGCATTAAATTAAAGAGATGCGATAGTCTCTCAGAGAAATATTTATATTTATACCTACAAGTATTTTACAAGTATTTATATCTAGTATATTAAATCTATATAAAGATTGAACATATCAATTCTCTTTCTCTGTAAAAATTAGACAATTGACGCTTCTTGGACTTTAATTTCAATTGAAATTTTCCATACATTTTATGTATCAAAAATAGAACTAATAGTATAAAAAAATAAAAATATTAAAATTTCATTAATTTTAAACATTTCAATGTATCAGAGAATTATCAAGTACTTATATATAGCATATCAAATATTCATACATATATATTTTTAAAACTTATACTTGCTTTCAAGTACTTATATCTAGCAGATTAAGTCTTTATACATAACATGTCAAGAAGAAGAGAAATAGAGCAGCGAATAGAACCAAAATGTATTTCAATATGGATCTTATTTGAGAAAGAAAATCGAGTACAAGATATCCGTAGTTTTAGATTCGCAAGATTTTTCACAGATCATCGGTTATATGAACGAGATTGAACAAAGAAAAAAAACACACCTTGAAGACGTGTAAAAAATAAACGAGTGATGAGAAAAAGAAATAAATTACTTTCTTTTTGACGGGAGAGAGAGAAAAATGAATTTGGAAAATCGAAAATAAGGTTGAAGGATGAAAGACCAGATAATTTCTCTAAATTAAAATTCTTAAGATGGAATATGACCTAGAAGCTAAAAAAATTCTTTTTCTTTTAGTCATTAAGAGGCTTCGATCTTCTAAATTTAAATATTCATAAAATACTATTTAATTGGTTTCAAATCCATGTTTTCTATAAAGGAAATAGGGAAAATTTTATGTATATTCCTCAAAAACTTCAAAATTATGTATTTCGTCCTAAAAAAATCACAATATCAAATTTATCCTTCTAAATTTTTATCTCTTAATAAAGGATAAAATAGGTACTTTAAAAATTTTAAATAAGTTTTAATAGGAAAGTCAATAAATTGAGTAAATTTGTGAGTTATTTTTAAATTTAGAAGGGTAAATATGATATTATGAATTTTAGAGGGAGGTACATAATTTTGAGATTTTTGAAGGGTATACATTAAATTCCCCCCTAAATATTATTTTAGTGAAGTTTGATGTGATTCTCAAAATGCACTATATAAAAATGTTCTTAAGGGTCCCCAAGCTAAATTTGAGGAAGCAGCATGCAAATAATTTTATATTTGGAGCTTATGGGTCCCCAAGCTACTAATAGAGAACTTAATTTGGTTCCTTCTCCAGTTAAATATACATTAATTAATTGAGCTACTGGAGATATCCTCCACATTTGTCAATATGGTTCCAAGCCTCCAATGATGGCACCAATCCAGAAAGGACGGAAGCAGCCTGGAAAAAAATTAGTTTTTAATTGATTCATTATATCATTTCATAAGAAAATCTATTCGGAACAGTTAGATCCAAATCAGACGGTGTAAAATCCTCTGCATTTCTTACTATTCATGTCAATAACATTATATCCCCAAAGACCACTGTGAGTCTTTCAAAATATGTATATATATATATATAGAGAGAGTAAGACTTAGATGCTATTGATAGCATAAGATTTTTCGTGCTATGATCTATAAAATCTATCATAAAAATATCAAATTTCGATTTAAGTAGCTCAATAAATTAGTTATATAATGAACTTGTAGAATATCAACTTTTATTATTTTTCAAATTATTTTATTATTTTTTATGATTTATGAAAGATAACAAAAAAATGACTTAAAATATTAAAATTTTCTTTTATATTTAAGCCATTTTTTGTCATCTTTCGTAAATCATAAAAATAATAAAATAATTCCAAAAATAATAAAAATTAATATTCTACGAGTTCATTATATAACCAATTTACTAAACTACTTAAATCAAAATTTAAAATTTATACAATAGGTTTTTGAAGCCGTAGCACGAAATACCTTATGCTATCCATATCACCTAAGTCTTACTCATATATATCATGAGGTGGGATCCAATTACACCCTTTTTTGGTGACACCGGATTACACCCTATGTTTACAAAGTCCAAACAGTTGATCCAAATCGTTCAACTTGATGGATATATTAAAATGTGCTTGCAGATCAAATTTTACATTTTTCTGAATTTTTTTACTATTTATTAAGATGGGTACAAAAATTCAACGGTATGAATATAGCAATTTTGTTAAATACTTAATAAATAGTAAAAAGAAATCCAAAAAAATATAAAATTTGATCTGCAAGCACATTTTAACATATCCATTATGTTGAACGGTTTGGATCGACTGTTTGGAATTTAAAAACTTTGAAAATAGAGAGTGTAATTCGGTGTCACCAAAAAAGGGTGTAATTGGATCCCTCCTCATATATCATATATATATACATATATAAATGTTGGCTAATATCAAAATGTTTGTTCCAGAGCTGTGATGTAACCAATTGATTTTTCAATTTTCATAGCCCAAACTATTAGATGTGATCTCTATATTAAAATGTACTTGGAGACCAATTTTTTTTTTTTTTTACTATTTTATATTTTAATAAATAGTAAAAAAATTCAAAATCATTGAAACTGAGATTTTAAAACCAAATTAATAAATAGTAAAAAAAATTCCTTTGGCCTCCAAGTACATTTTAATATATATTGAATGTTAAATGATTTGGATCGACTATTTGAAAATCAAAATATTTATTTCACAGTTCAAGAACAAATGCTTTGATATTAGCTAAACTCTCTCTCTATCACCAAAGGATTCTAAATTGTCGGTGCTAACAATATGACATAGCCAATTAAATCTCTCCCCCTCCATTACACACACTCACTGGTATGTTTCTGAGTTAATTCTAGCCGAACAGTTTTAGATTTTTTTTTTTTTTCAAAACTGACTTAAATTTGTGGGGTCTTTAAAAATCGTATCGGATTAAAATAAACGATCCAGGTCTCATTCTAGTAGGTCAGGTACCTGACACACAATACCAAAAATAAAAAAGATTAAGGAAACAAAATCGAAAATTTTAATAGTAAAGAGGTCAAAAAATGAATATTTACCAGTAAAGGAGTCTTGAATTATTCGGTTCCTAATCAAATAAACCATGTACGGATTTTATAATTTAGCTTAATAGCATTATGATTTATTATAATAACTTAAATATTTAGTTTATTTGAATAATTTATCAAAAATTTCTTAAAATAATAACGGTATAAATGCGTCCAAACTTTCATTCTTTTGGTCAGCTAAAAAAAAAACAATATTAGTATTAAAATTAATACTATTTGCAGAGCATGGTAAATGGACATAAATTAAGACCGCGTTTGAGATTTAAAAATAAATAAATGAAAATATAGATTTGCTGTAGATTGCGTGTTCTTGTTTTCAGCTAGCAGTAGCTCCAAGTTTTATACTGTTCATTGCTGTAGACGAATTCGATGATTGATCCCAAATAGTATATTATAGAAATCCTAAATATGCTCTATTTAATTTTTGTTTAATCACAAATTATCCAATTATTACGGACCTCAACATTCTAATTTTTTAAATTATATCACAACGCGGGATAAATATATTGACGGTGTTGTTTTTACTTCATACAGTGTACAAATAATATATATATAGTAGAACTAGGGTGTTCCTAAATTCACCAACTTTTTTTATGAACTCAACTCTAAAATCTATCAGATTGACTTCAAATGACAAATTTGAACTGTTATAACTTGTCTATCTTACGAGTGATGTGCCTACAGGCAAAAATTTTAAATTTTCAAATTAATTTAGTAAAAATTAAGTCAAGCGGTCAAAATTAGAAGGTTTATAATTAATTTTAATACATTCATTTTTTTAATATTTTTTTACTACTTAACTATATACAAAATTAATTCAAAATTTTAAAAATTTACATGTTATGTAGATAAATCACTCGCAAAGTAGACGGATTTTAACAGTTTGAATTATTCATTTAAAACTAATATGATAAATTTTAAAATTAAGTTTACAAAGACGGTCGATGAACTTAGGAACATCCTAGTTCCACTATATATATATATTTTATACTATTGTACGTGTGTTGTCTGGAGTAAAAGCAAAGCTGTAAATATATTTACGTCACATTGTCATGTAATAAATAAAGGAATTTCCTGCTTTCGGTCTTTCGTTTTCTTTTTCTACTTTCCTCCTTTTTCTGAAAGATGATGGTAAAAAAAAAAATTCGGTGGCTGTAAAAAGTTATCAAACAAAAAGTAAGTATGACAATGGTGTGATGGGGTCATTTGTATGATTTAATTTCAAAAGTCAAAACGTGTAATCCCGAAAAATCCGAATGAATCTCGTCCCATCTGGAAAATGCTTGCAAACTTGGCGACTTTTTTACTTCTGTTTTGTATTGTTTTGTTGGAGTAAAGTAACTTGGTTTTTTTTGAGGAAGTTTACAAGTTTCATATTGTACTCACCAGAACTTAAAAGTTAGAATTCAATTTATTTATTTTCGAAATTAGGGAGACAAAAAATTGAGTAAGGCATATGTGATTATTTTGAATATTAAGTACATTTTATAATTTTTCTGACAAAATCATAAAATTAGAAGCATATTTTTGAAGAAAAATTCAGGAGTTAGCAAAATTTTATAAAATTTTAAGGCTTAAGTATATTTTGTTATTTATAAAAAACATAATATTTTTGAAACTTTTGAGCTAGAAATCATGAATTTTATACATGTGTGTGCGGGCGCGTGTATATATAGTTTATTCGGAGACGAGTATATACGGAGTAGAAGGAATATAGTTTAGAAAAATAATATAAGTTCATGCTCAAAAGGCCAGAGTTGAAAAACGGAACGGATAATATTTGATGATACGGATATCCAATATCTAAATATCCGTATGTACAAATACATATATAATTTTAAATTTTATTTATTTATATCTGAATAGTAGATTAATATATATTATGAAAAAATAAATTACTTATTCACTATTATAATTAGATAAATATTTTGAACTTTGATTTTTTTTTAATAAATATCCGATTTAATTTGTATCTATATCTGCATTTGTATCCGTCTAATATCCGATGCTTGCCATTGATTTGATCAGTATTTATTACAAGGGGTCAATGTCTGTCATTTGGGTTTCGTATTTGCTTAGATAATGATACTTAGCTTTCAAATAAATGACCTGCTTTATTACCATTACTAGTTTATATCAGATATAAGTCTGATTAAAGTGAAATATACAAGGGCACAAAATTACATAAATTAAATATAGTAAATTGAAGCTTTAATCAGATTTTATGCATTTTCTTGAGTTGTTGTAACTCTAGAATTGTTTAATTTGGTTATCGTTACGTCAGCAGTATGAGCTTGCAAAGTTTGGTAATCTTATAATATTTTTGCAAAATATAACTCAAACGAGTCCTATTTTTCCTATTAGCAACAATTGTGTAGACGAATCTATTATGTTCCTAGATTTTCTGTAATGGTTGTAATTGATTAAAATTTGTCCATAAATAATAGGGGAAATTTCACGTATACCCCTCAAAAACTCCAAAATTACGTATTCCCCCCTTTAAAGTTTAAAATTACGTATTTCTCCCTCTAGACTTTAAAAACTCACAAATTTATCCAATTTATTGTCTTTTATATTAAAACTCATTCTAAATTTTTAAAATACTCATTTTACCATTTATTAAAGGCATATAATGCCCATCAAACTCAAATTTAAATCTAAAGGGTTCCTCTACCGTTTGATCCGCGTGCATCACATTAAGATATGTACACATCGTTTCAATATGCGTGCATGTTCGCATCAAGATTTGTGTTGATCTTGCACGCGCATATCTAAAAGCAGTTTGGACAGTAGAGGAACTGTTCAGATTTAAATTTGAGTCCGATGAACTTTATATGCTTCTAATAAAGGGTAAATTTGATATTTTATAAATTTAGAGTAAGTTTTAATATAAAAGACAATAAAATGGATAAATTTATGAATATTTGAAATTTAGAGGGAGAAATACGTAATTTCAAACTTTAGAGGGAGCAATACATAATTTTAAAGTTTTTGAGGGGTATACGTGAAATCCCTCTAAATAATATTTAATTTTGGATTTGGCTCGAAAATGTTGTAGACGATCAAAATATATCTCTCATATTAAATTTGAGAGCGCTGAATTATACAATTGCACCTGATTTGTATTGTGACAGATGAATATTTCTATCAATTAATTCTAATTGTCACTGTTGCTTTCCGATTCGATTGATAGCTTTACTTGTTGATGTAACAAATCAAAAAAGAAAATTTGGTTTGGGATTGATCACAATCATTTTCCATCAACAAAAACCATAGTATATTTTTGTAATTAACTACAAAATGTATTATTCTGCAAAACACATTATTTATTTTAATGTGTTTAAAAGTATTTTTTTTATTTTAACTTTTCAGATTAACATTAAGAAAAATCTAGATAAATAGCAGCCTGGTTTTTTCTCTAACAATTTTGGCATATTATAGCATAGGGTTAAATCTATGCCCCATTTCAGTAATTTAAACTTTTTAAACTAATTAACCATACTATTTTAAATGTTTAATTTTATTATTTCATTAGTCTACCTCTTTTATATATCTTTTTAGAGAAATGTCCCGGCCTCCGAGCTATCATATCTCAGCGTGCTCCCAACTAGTTTAACAAAAAAAGTCTTCCAACTTTGCCTAACTTTCATTTTCAGCACTCATATTTAATCTTTTAAAGTTTTGTTTATAATATTTTACAATGTTACTCGCAAGTATTTAAATTCTAAATCTATATAGTTTTAACTCCTAACTATTTTTGTCTTTATATTTTAAGTGATTGGTAATTTTTCAAGCATTTAAATTACAAATTTGTATAATTTTTATTCTTTATCTGCAAGTATTTAAATTCACATTTTAAGTGGTTGATATTTTTCATATCATCATATTCAATTCTAGCTCTCAGCAGCTTTCTGTAATTATTTGATTGAACAGCTTGAATTGACTACACAAGCACATGTAATCTAACCTAATACAAGGTAATTAGAAGAAAGATATTTGATGATTTATTGTACTTATTAACATGTATAAAGTATAATGTTGACAGAAGAAATCACATAACATGTATAAAGTATCATTTTTCATTTATTGTTTGGTTCTCCTTCAGACTCTAAGATAAATTAAATTGTAATATCTTTGTTCCTTGCAAATGATGCATAGGTAAAATATTACTATTTTAGATAAATTATAATTTGATTTAAAGTTGTTATTTTAATTAATTTTGTTATCACATTGTGTTATATAAAATGATAAACAATTAAATCTTGATTAAATATCATATTAACAATAAATATATTTTTAATTTCAATTGTATTTTTTTAGGAGAAATATAGTAACACCAGCGGTGTCCAAAGACCAAAGTTACAAAGTGTGAATAGTAAATAAATAAAGAAATGGCAGACAAAAGGAAAAGGAAAAAAGAAGAAAGAAAAGAAAGAGGGAAATAGCAAAATAAAGTGAAAACAAAGAAGAAAACATCATACATGAAATTCAATTGTAAACTTGAATCCCAATGTTTACAAGTAAGTTATTAATATTTATTTACCGTATTGAAGTTAACATACATGAATAATTTGTTAATAGACTAGCATACCAACTTTGTATAAAAAAAAAAAAAATGCACATATTAAAATTTAAAACCAAGTATTTTTGTAAAAAAGACCAACTAATAAGTAATATTTAAGAACTAACATTTAATCTAATGACAAAGACAATGCTCTCTGTGTAAGAAGTCGCATGTTCGAAATCTAAAAAAAACAATCATTTGTGATCGAATATTAATTAATTGGATGACTTTACCTCCAATCTTTTCTATATTACCGAACCAAACAGCTTTAAGATTCATGTTAATTTCTAACTTTTGTCCATATCTAAACTCAATTCAAACATTCAACTTTTATCTGATTTGCCAAATTATATCTGAACCAAACAAATAAAACACCAACCGAATAAATTTATTTGGTTGTTCGATCGTAAATCGAATTTGCATTGATTAACATCTTGCTTGGATGGAGAGCAGAGGAAGGGAGGTAATGGAAAGAAAAGAAAAATTTCTGTCGAATTGTGTTTGATTGACAAAATTATATCGAAGGTGAAGAGTACAGGAAGTGAAGGGTTTAACCTTGTATCATTGTAATTAATAGAATTGGTTTTCTTTCTAATTTGAGGTGTAACAGATGAAAAAAAAAATTATTGCAAATATTTTTAGAAAAAATAACACAAATGTCTAACTCTCTATCTTACTAATATAATTCTCATACAAATTTTTTATCACAAACCTACAACAACCATCAAATTTCTCATTAACCTTCTAAATTTTAATTGATCAAACAAGAAATGAAACAGAAAGAAAAGTTAAATTTTATTTCTCTCATTAATCATCCAAATACAAAAATGATAAATATGTTAATCTTCCTTTATATTCCATTCCATTCCCTTCTATTCTTCACCTCCCTTTCCTTCCTCTACTCTCCATCCAAACAGGGTGTTACACCGTAATATTCAATATATATATAAAAACTTAATATTTTTTTTTCGGTCATCTTTTATTTATTGAACTTTACATTTAATTATTTTAAAACTTGTAATGGACAAACATGCGTATTCGTTCTAAACCCTTCACTCTAGTCGCTGAAATCTTTATTTATACCATATTAAAAGAAAAAAAACACTCAAATTATGGCGATTTCAAAAATTACTAGGGTTTTCAAATTAATTTGCAGTTTTATTCTTGAAGAGCGCAGATTAGTTTGCAGTCCTCTTAAAAATCTAAATATATTTAATATTTCAGTATGTTTTTAGGTTTTTGAGGGGCATCCAAACTAATTAGTAGTCCTCCAAGAATGGAGCCACATATTGGTTTGGTTGATATTTTTCGAAATCCTCCAAAACATATATTTTTTTAATTTTCTTTAACCACCAAAGGGGTAAAAATGGAGGACATGAGGGAATCTTGGTGCGACAGTCTCAAATTTTGGAATACATTACTGTTCACAATCTCTACAGCTCCACTCGCATGTTGAGTTTGTAGTGCGTATTGGTGTCCCCGGTGTTTAATTGAGGCATGCTATTGGCACTGTACCTTCTTTCTTTTCTTATATCATTGAGAAAGAGAAATCTCTTAGACCTACGATTAAGTACCTGATTGAGGAGGTCGGTACAAAGGGAGTCCGCATCGTCTGCATTAACTCCTAAGAGCATCTTTTGAGTTAACGCATCTCAATCGTCTGATTTTAACTGGAGCCAATTCGGTCACTGATTATAATTCAGTGGTGCTTTAATATTAATGTGGATTTAGTCTGCACAGATCTTAAAGCAGATTGAACGATCCTGATTCATTAACTCGAAAATATTATTTTTTGTGTTAATGCAGAGGATATGAATTCGGTATAAAGGAGAGTGATACCGGGAAAGCTAGGGGGGCGCCTAAGTGTATTATTGTCAGAATTCTGACCAAGCACCTCCAATTTTAATACTATAGAAATCTTTATTTTAATAAACTATTTTTTTCTAATGAAATTTATTTGAACCTACAATTCTACATTTTCTCAGTTATCACTTTTATTCCGTTGTACACTAATATTTGGAGTTGTCTAGTGAGAAATTCTTAAAAAAAAAAAAAAAAAAAACATGTTCAGAGGATAAAAATGAGAGAGATATCATTTTTCTTGCTTCTCAAATTAATGGGAAACTCTCCATAGGAATCCGTAATAGTCCGATACTTCAATGCACATCAGTTCAAATTTGATATGATTTTTTTTTATCAAAATCATTTGATCTGTTTCAAAATTCATACAGACCATTTATTTTAAAATATGTAATCCAACATCTTCTTCTAGGCATCACCGCATCAGCCCCCCCCCCCCCCCCCCCCCCCCCCCCAATTTGTGTTAATATATAACCAACATATTGAACTCGAACTTAAACGGAGAGGTATCTTGAGTGATATGAAATCCTTTCCGCCTCTCCATAATGTTTAGGGGTGTTCAAACTGTTATTTCGGTGAAGTCTAAATGTCAAATCAATTTTTTTTTTCAGTTTCTAAAAATTAAACCGAACCGAACTATTTAAACCGAAACCGAAAACTGATCTATTTAAACAAAAAACCAAATAAACCAAATCATTTGAACACTCCTATTGATGTCAAATATTTGTCCCTACCATTAGTGTTCATGGGTCATGGCCAATTTGTGCAAAAGAGGTGTCGGCT
>CAXKVR010000155.1:0-90657 GCA_964058845.1 Carex sylvatica
GCACAGTTAACACCACCGAGGATTATTCAAAGGGTTTGTCAACCTACTATGAGATTATAATGGCGGCACATTCAAAGACACTTAGTATTTGCTTGGCGAGGAATAGTGCTACTGTTTCGAGCCCATTTATCTCCGCTCTTGAATTGGTGAATTTGGATGATTCAATGTATAACTCGACGGATTTTAAGTCCTATGCACTGATTACAGTTGCTCGCAACCGATTTGGTCAAAATGGTTCAATCGTCAGGTACTGAGAAGATACAACAAGTTTGCATATCCCTTTCGCTTAGATTTCCTTGAATTGATAATTCCTCATATTGGCCTCAATTGATATTGTTCCTTTTTATTTATCCCAAAAGACATTCTTCATATTGGCTTTCCAATACCACATATGCCAGAATAACAACTTACTTGAAAGCTTCAAATACAACTGCTTAACTAAAATTAAAACAGCTATCCAGATGATCCATACAACAGATATTGGGCTCCTTTCACAGACAGAAACCCGACAGCTGACTGCCACTCCAACATATCATCAAGCAATTTCTGGAACATTCCACCAGGGGTAGCACTGAGCAGTGCCATTACAACCAGTCGAGGAAAACAACTGACGGTTGAATGGCCACCGGCATCCCTCCCGAATGGTAGCTATTATGTGGCTCTCTACTTCCAAGACAACCGCACCCCAAGCCCCTGGAGCTGGCGCATCTTAGACGTATCCATAAATGACAACGAGTTCTACAAGGGATTAAATGTGTCCACTGATGGTGTGATGATTTATGCAACTCAGCTTCAGTTGTCCGGGAAGACCCAAATTGCACTCACCCCTGACAATAATTCTCCTGTGGGACCAATAATCAATGCTGGGGAGATGCTTCAGATCAAGCCCCTCGGCTCAAGAACTGCCACTAGAGATGGTAATTGGTCTCCTATCTAGCTGTTGCTTGCTTCTGCTCATAAATTTGTCGAATGAATTGTTATTTTGTTTGATGAAATCGGTTTAGGCTTTTGCCTCTGCAGTGATTGCAATGGAGGAGTTTGCAAGAAACCTGAAGAACCCCCCGTCAGACTGGAGTGGAGACCCATGTTCGCCTCATGGTAATTCATGGACAGGTGTGATTTGTTCTACGAATGATCAAATACGAGTTGAGTCATTGTAAGTTTAGGCCGTGTACCTAAGTATTATTTTCATCAGCTTCTACGGGGGCTAGCTGTGAACAATTGTGTTTCTGTTTTTTTGGCAGGAATCTAACAAATGCTGGCCTGTCGGGATTTTTGCCTAGCTCAATTGCCAACATGACAGCTCTCCAAAGCATGTATGCAAATTTTAATATATTTAACTAAGCAATTACTTTTGGGTATTGGTCAATTGTAACTTCTTTCTTCTCTATTATCATAGTCAGCTTAATGGGAACAACCTCTCTGGTCCTATCCCAGATATGAGCCTAAAGAATTTGGTGGCATTGTAAGATTTTAAACTCTCCATTTCCAATTTTTCAAGTCTCTAGGCAATATTTGGAAGGAAGATAAAGTAGAGAGATAAGGAGATAACTCTTATATCTCGTGATTGTGCTAATAAGAATTATTCTCTAATACTTTATCTTACAAAACAAACATTGTTTTTTTTTTATTTTGTTGTATTTGCAAGCAAGATAAGAACTATACCAGTAACAAAAACAACAATCATAATGGCCATGAAGAAAGACACTAACGGTGAATAACAAGCAATTAACTTTTTCTTTATTAATGTGAAGGCACTTAGATGATAATCAATTCAGCGGATCAATCCCTTCATCTTTTGGTGGGCTTGAAAATCTGAAGGAGTTGTGAGTACTTCCATCATAAAAAGTTCAATTTTTCCAGTGACATCATTTTTTTTATTCTACCGTGTCATTCACTTATAAGACAAATTGTTATATAATTACAGATTCCTACAAAACAACAACCTTTCGGGCAAAATCCCAGACAGTTTGAAAAACAAATCTGGGCTTAACATGCAGTAAGCAATTTTTCTGACCTAATTTATATATTTGGGAATTGGTTTCCGATTTAAAATATGGTGACATAATTATTTGTATTTTCAGGACAACTGGAAATAATTTGGAGCCATAGAGACCTCAAACTGGGAGAGCAGTATTTGATCTCTCTAACAAGAAATTAAGAGTATGATTTCTCCATGAAAGAGAGATGATCTAATGTGTGTAATATCTAATGTTATTGTCTTTTATGTATTATCTGTTAATAAATCTAGTATGTCTAATGATAGCTTCAGAGCCATGCTCTTTGCATTGCTTCATAAAAATAGAGTTTGCATTAGCATCTGATATCAACAAATTACAAAAGGTCAATTACTGTAATACCAAAAAAAGAGGAGAACAAAGGGTAAAGTTATACTCTGGTTCTGAGCAACCCAATAGTAATACCAAAACACCAATTTCTCTTGCACCGAAATTTAGAGTATTATTACAATTCTACGTCAATTACTGTCATGATTAATGGCTCTAATTATATAAACCTGAAACAAAGACCAGAAAAACAATGAGAAAAAAAAAAATACATCTTCAAACTTATACAATCAAGAAAGCAAGAAATTATAGAGACTTCATGATATACCCCAGGCATCCATTTCTTTGCAAAAAGAAACTCCCTTTTTAAACTTGAGCAAACAATGGCCACGTGTTCAATGACTTGGTCATTAGTAAAATGACCAAAAAATAGTTACCTTGAATGTAGTGGGCTTGATCAGCTGAAAAACACATGCATCGCCGTCTATTAGTTTGTGTGCCACAGCAAATCCCTGCCACCCACCACTTAAAGCAGTTCTCCCAGCAAAGTACTTGGTATCGAATTCATCTCCTTGTTCGTCAACTAGAGTCACCGTGCAATCATATTTAGGGAGATGACTTGTGCAGAATTGTTTTAAAAGGCCCTGAAGAATGGTTAATAGATGATTAAATTACTTGATCATAGTATCTGTTCCATACCAGTCAGGTCTTATACCAATATCCATCTTTAACCATTTCACCCCTCCAAAAGGATATAAGAAAGAAAAAAGGGGATTTGTTTGTACATATATTTTGCACGGTATCATGCCAGTTGGGTGTACCAGCTGGATTTCCATCTAATACAAAAATCCATCATTTTGGTACCGTATTCTCTCTGAAATATGAATAATCACGGTGAGTAAGGTTGCTAGTTTTATTCAAAATTGAATCTGTGATTACATACAAACCAAAATCCTCTAGTGACATGCGAGTGAAGCATTGATCTGACGAAGCTGGGAAATGTGGGGTCAAGCTGTGACTCAATCTCTTGAGCTCTCCTTAGAGCACGTTCTTTTTCTTCGTAGGAAATATTCGGCTGGTTAATTAGATATGACCTGTCTGATCTAACTTGTATGATCCTATGGAGTAGGAGGAAGAAAGGCGTTATTTTCTCCTATACATGGAGATTATCATTAATTTTTTTAGATTTGGATTAAAAGTGCAATGAGGAACCTTCTTGGTGTCTCCATAATCTTCTCTGAAACCTGTTCAAACTGACGATTGCTCATTTTAATAAGAAAGAAAAAGAACAACTATTCAGAAGCAGCTTGTATATTTATGTTGTAACTAGTGAAGCTGGAAATTTATAAGTCTAATTTATACAAGTCAGTCATTCAAGATGCCTCAACAACAGTTCATCATATTCCAAAAGTTAGCGAGATGTTCATCTCAGAGCTCTATAAATAGATAACACTTATAGCAACAAAAGGACATCAATATTTTCCCACTTAAAGAGTATTAGAAATTGTTGTCGCTCACATAATCTTCATGCAGTCCCCCTCCACCCCAAACCCACCACAGTACCACACACACACACACTCTGGTTATATTAGTATGTGGTGAAATAATGTTGTTTTAATCATGAGATACATGCAATGTTGTTTTGACATCGTCAAACAAAGGATTGTATGAAACAACAGAATAATTAACAAAAAGGGGAAAATTGCATACTTGAAGATAATCCGCCCCTTGTAATTTAGCAAGACGCCCGGATCTCCTTGTTGGTGTCACTTCCACGTCAACTTTAGGCCTCCTCTGTTTAATCTAAAATAAGCCAAATAATGCATAATACTTATATATAAATATAAACCTCAACAAATAACCAGAGATACTAAAATGGATAACCTACTAAAAAAACCTTAATGTGTATCTCTAAAAGACAACATCTCATCTGATGCCTCTCTCTCTTCCAACTTTTTCAAAAATGCCCAAATCAGTACTCATTTTTCCTACTTATTATGTTAAGAAAAATGCCAGAAAATAATATGAGGGACATAATCCCCGTTTTGAGGGACATATATATGAGATCAATTTAGCAATGAAAACAAATTAAGGAACGATAATAAAATTTTAAACAGAAAAAATGATGAGAAGTAAAGATACAAAAAATTAAAATAAAATAAAATTGAGCGGTGAAAGAGGATTAGTGACCGAAGGTGGGGTTTTGGGAGGCTGAGGCTTCTGAATTGCGAATGAGAGGTGGTGAAGGTTTAGAGCTTCAAGTTTCTTCTTGTTCTCTTCAATATTTCTCTGTCGTGCTTCCTCATAAGAAGCTGCTCTTTTCTTCGCCATTGATTGCTGAATGACTCTGTGTGTGTGTGTGTGTGTGTGTTGGAGGGAGAGATACTGAAACTCGAGAAGAGAAATAGTGGAGCAAAACAAATTAAAAGATTGGAATTCAAATTTGCCTCGGTAATGGTGGAGTCGACCGTTGGAGCTCTTCTGAAGAAAGGTACATGACTTTTATTATGGCAGGACGCCAGGACCCATGCCGAGGCGAGAGCTTGAAATAATCCATGGTTCTTCTCAAGGGGGGATCAGAAGGATTTTAATCGGACAGCTCCCATTACTTCCGACGCGAAAACTTTCTCAATGGGGAATATCAGAACCGCACGATCTTGACCCACATACGTGACACTGGGGTTCGGATCTTTCCACCTAAGGACCCAAGAGGAAAATTACAGATTTGGGGGATCAAAGGAGAAAAATGAATTAGACATTTACGGATTTGGGCTTTCGATACAAACGGCATCGTTCCACGGTTCCACCAAAGGAGGCAATCAAGGTTCAAAGGGATAGGATGGGATTTAGAATCGTTTAGTTTTATATTATTAATATCCTAAAAAAATATATATAATTTTAAAGATGCCCATGCATTAGATTTTCTGTCAAAATTGTCCCGACCGCCAGATCCACGGGCGGCCCAATCTCCTAGCGGACCGCCCGTGACAGAGGCGCCCCACTAGGGACCAGACCGCCCCTGGTCCGGGCGGTCCACTTTTTTTTTTTTTTTTTTTTTTTTTTAAGAGATCTAATATGTATATATATAGAGGTTGGCTACTATGCTTATATAAGCATATCCACATATGTTTATAACTCATTTTTGTGCTTCCAATGTCCAAATGGTCGATCTGAACCGTTCATATTGTTCTCCATATTAATATGTGCTTGGAAACTAAATTTTATATTAATATGGTCGAACTAAATGTATCACTTGTGAAGTAATCGGTTTCAATAGTTTGGATTCGTCATTTGAAGTCAATCCGATAAGTTTTGATATTAAGCTCAGTAAAGGACTTGGTGAGCTTAAGAACACCTTAGTTCTACTCGCAAATCAAACCATAATATTTTGCAATATTTGTAATTAACATGAATATTTCTCGTACCTGGAACCAACATGCAATGATTTTTTTAAAACTTGCAATTAGAAGCCCACTATATATAATGCAATTGAGCGACTGAGAAGATATTCTAGTTACTTTTGATATTTGCATCCCTACCTAAGCCATCTAGTTCCGACACCCAAATTAAGCTAAAGCCAAAAAAGATGATTGGTATGTTAGTTTTCAAGTTTTGTAGCATTATCCATGAAAAGATCATGTAAATTTTATTTTTAGTTACATGGACATCAATGTTAGTATCCATTTAATTGATATATGATGCCGTTGATAATGACATTTCATTTGGGATTGATGTCTGTTTTACTTGTGCGATATCATCCATGTTATTTGCAAGGCTTAAATGATGCTGAGATGGACCATTTGTGTAATTTACCTTTCTTATATTGAATGGGAAGGCTGAAGTCCCACATCCATATTTGTGCCTAGGGCTTGAATTTGTGATCTCTTGGAAGCAATCCCAGTACCTTACCAGTTGAGCTACTAGTCCATTAGCTATAACATATTAACTTCATTTTTCTTTAATTATTTGATGCTACTCTCAAAAACCCAGAAGATGTTGAATGTTAGACCGTTTGGTACAAATATGAGAGATGGCAGGTGTTATTTTCATAGTACTATAATACTAATACATAATAATTTTGCCTTCGGCAGGTTTTTCTCAGTGTTTATCTGTGTGGTACCAGTATAAAGGTCAGCCCTTGCATACATGAACTTTTTGAACTCCCAACAGCATAAACTGTTGGATCAGCGATTTTAAACAGCATAAGCTGATTCAACGGTGGCTTACCAAACAGTAAAAACCAGAAGCTACCGTTGGATCAGCAATTTTCAAAGTGGCTTAATAAATAGTAAAAAAATTTCAAAAAATATAAAATTTGGTCTCCTAGCACATTTTAATATGGAGATGACATCTAACGGTTTGGATCGATCATTTGGACTTTAAAAATCGGAAAACGACTTGGTTGCACGGGAGGCTAGGAACAATCGATTGTATATTAGCCTATCTCTCTCTATATATATATATAGAGTAAGTCTACCATACATTGCAATGCATAGACACCTTTATGCATTGGACTATAAATCACTATATTCAAAGTCCAAATGACCGATCCAAACTGTTCATCTTGTTCTCCATATTAATATGTGCTTGGAGATCAAATTTTACATTTTTTGGAATTTTTTTACTATTTATTAAGCCACATTGAAAATCGCTGATCCAACGGTTACAGTAAAATCAAAAGGCACCGTTGGATCAGTAATTTTCAAAGTGACTTAATAAATAGTAAAAAAATTCCAAAAAATATAAAATTTGGTCACCAAGCACATATTAATATGGAGAACAAGATGAACGGTTTGGATCGGTCATTTGGACTTTGAATCCGTGATTTATAGTCCAATGCATAGAGGTGCCTATGCATTGCAATGTATGGTAGACTTACTCATATATATATATATAAAGAGAGAGAGTAAGGCTACACTACTTCGCGAATTAAAAGGAAATGTTTTCATTCGCGCTCATATCTATAGTTTCAAAATCTAAAAAGTCGATCTGAACCGTTAGATATATGTATGTATATGTGTATGTATGTATATGTGTATGTATGCATATGTGTATGTATGCATATGTGTATGTATGCATATGTGTATGTATGCATATGTATATGTATGTATATGTATGTATATGTATGTATATAGTATATCATTGAGACAATCTAACTATATTTTCTGGTGTATATTTGAATTAATGTGATGCAATATGGTTCTGCGCATGCTTCACGAAAAGGGGCGTAACTTTTGATCCGTCCGTCGGATCGGGCTGAAATCTTGACAGGAACTCCACAGCCCAAAACCGGATCCGAGTCTTCCTTCATGGACTTTTGGACCTTTCTTTATAATTTTAGAGTTTTTAAGGTCTTTTATGTATCTTTTATGTATTTTCTGTTTTTAGGATTTGTATTTAAACAGACGTCATGTCTTTTGGGAGAAGTTAGTTAGTTTTTGATGTATCAGTTTTATCAAAGAATTGAGAATCTGTGTGATCTCAGAACCAAATCTATCTTTTCGTTACTTTTTCCAATTTCTTGATCGGTCGTGCATCATAATGTCAAATCCTCAATTAGTGTTATTTTTAGACTTATGATATCCAACTGACAAATCAAATTAATCAAAGTTATAAAGAGTTACGACATCACTTCATAAATATATCAAATGTCTTTTTTTTTTTTTTTAATATACACTCTAAACAAGAAAAAAATGTATTCACAAAATTATTTTAAAAAAAAAAAAAAGGTGGACCGCCCGGACCAGGGGCGGTCTGATCCCTAGTGGGGCGCCCCTGTCACGGACGGTCCGCTAGGGGATTGGGGCGTCCCTGTCACGGGCGGTCCGCTAGGGGATTGGGCCGCCCGTGGGCCTGGCGGTCGAGGCAATTTTGACAGAAAATCTAATGCGGGGGCATCTTTAAAATTATATATATTTTTTAGGGTATTAATAAAAATGGCCGTATATTAATTCTTAATAATTATTGAACTATTTTAGACTAAAAATATATAATAAAAAAATTTGAAGAACTTACATGAAAATTACTGTGCGAACCGTTCGAGAAAGAGAGAAAAAAGAGAGAAGATGAAATTTTGAAATGAATTGGAGCAAAAACGATAATTCTATCCCTTTATTTATAGACAAAATGAAACCACCCCACCGTAGTCCACAGTAGGACGTTTAGGTTAATTTTTAAATTATTTGAAATCGTAATATATTTTTCTTATTTCTTTTTAGTCTTTTAGAAAAAAATCGGCAACCATGCGTATATTCGGGAAAAAAATTTTATAAATTATAATTAGAAAAAATATTTTTTATAAAACCAACATGATTACTTTTTTTTCAAAAATCATAAGAACTGAAATGTCATCTCGGTTCTTTTTTTTGAGACCGAAATGACATTTCTATCACAGTCATTTTTACAGATTTCGAGAAAAAAATACATTGAAAAATTATAAAAATATCTAGGACCAAAATGGTATTTCTGTCCAAAAAAAAAAAAAAACCAGAGCATTTTGATTCTAATAATTTTTGTAAAAAAAAAAAGTATTATGTTGATTTCATAAAAATCTTTATTCTAATTATGGCTTATAAAAAAAATTGTATATTCGTATTCCAGTTCAAACTCAATTTTTTTTCTCACGACTAGTGTGGGAAAAATGGCATAGCGGAGTCGGTTCTATTGCAGAACGACACGGTTACGGCACAGAACGGAACGACACGGAATGGCACGGAACGAAACGGCACGGAACGACACGGCACGTGTTACTGTTCCGTGCCGTGACTTGCGTGTCGCATTCCGTGATCATTCCTTGACATTTTGGTCACAGCACGGTACGCTAAAGATCCGGTCACAGCACGCAATCACGTGAGTCACGTATAATTAGAACCATTAGGTCTTAGTGAAATGGTGAATCTTGAAGAAACTAACTTAAATTATGAAAAAATAGTTAACGTGACAGCTGTGACTGATTACGTTTCAACACGGCGTGACTCGCGTGCCGTGACTATTCGCGTGCCGTGACTATTTGCATATCGTGACTATTGACGTGTTGTGACTACCCCTTAACATTTTGGTCACGGCACAGCACGGATCACTGTCCACTTGATCACGACACGGCACAACACGAGATCAAAGTCACGACATGGTACGTTTTTTCCACTCTACCCACGACTATGAGTTGTCCCAACTTTCGGAGGGTGAAAATTTAACATAGCACTTTTAACCTCATACGGCGCACGTGGATATATAATACTGTTTTGATTCTATAATCGTGAACTGCGTGAAACAAAAATTACTCTGTTAAAATATTGGGAGAATTTCATATATACCACTAAAAAACTGTGAAATTACATGTATACCATCTAAATTTTTGTAATTATATATTTATCATCTAAAAATCTAATATTTTAGTATATATCACATATATCCAAAACTCATATTAATTATATTTAGTTTTTTTAAAACTATAATTAATTAAGAATTAACTTAACACCCTCTCTTTCTTTTTTAAGAACCGTTCTCTTTTATACCCAATATAAAATATTAAAAACAGATATTTCAAACTGAGCCAGTAACAAAACACATATTCTCAAACTCAGTTACTACTTTGATAATGGGTTGCAATATTATCAGCGAATTCGGTATGAGTTATTTTGTTGGAAAAGTTAGAGTGGTTATTTTGTTTTTACCCCTTCTCTTTGAGTTTAAGTGGGAGAGACGAGATGATGAGAGTTTAAATAACTTATTAATTTTATTTATATAATTTTATTTTTTGATTAATTGAGTAAATATGTGAGTTATTAGATTTTTAAATGATAAATATGTAATTATAGAAATTTGAATGATAAATAAGTAATTTTATGAGCGGTGTATATATATATGAGGAATATGCTAGCATGCTATGCATAGCATAGAAGTCTCCGTACAACGGCTTAATATTTGACTTTTCAAAATCTTAACGGTCGATCCGAACCGTTCATCTTGTTCTCCATATTAATATGTGTTTGGAGACCAAATTTTATATTTTTTTAATTTTGTTTACTACTTTTTTAGATTTATTGAAAATCGTTGTTTTCAATCGCTGTTTTCAGTAAATTTGGATCATAAAAATACAGCGATTTTTAATTTAAAAAATTTCAAAAAATGTAAAATTTAGTCTCCAAACACATATTAATATAGAGAAGATGAATAATTCAGATCCATGCTGATTCTATATATATAAAATTCTAAAATATTTAATCGTGAGAGAAAGTCATCACTTAAGCAGGTCAACTTCGAAGCACTGTTGGTGTTTGGTTCATTTCTCCATAAAAGCAGTCCAGGATATCGACCACAAGCAGGCATGAAAGTACTGCTGACCGGAGCGTCAGGTTTCCTAGGCGGAAAGTTGTGCTTGGCGCTGTTAGCGGAGGGCTACTCCGTGCGCGCCTTGGTGCGACGGAGTAGCGATCTAAGCTCCCTCCGTCCCAGAGCTGGCGGAGCTGAGCTGGCGCACGGACTGGAGTTCGTCTATGGCGATATCACAGATCTGGAATCGCTAGTGAAGGCGTGCGACGGGTGCGAGGCGCTGTTTCATGTCGCGGCGCTAGTCGAACCGTGGCTTCCCGACCCCTCTCGATTTTACTCCGTTAGTTTTGGACTATATTTTAAGTCAAATTTCAGGGATTTCGGGGGTTCAATTAGGCCGGGGCAATTGATACATGTTGCCTAGTTGGGTGAAGAATTGGTAAAAGGCGTTGATATTTTTTTTGTTGCCACTTTCCTAGTCAATTAGAAGTGCGAAAGGAGTACCAATTTTGGAGTTTCCATATGCAGTGTATTTGCCTAATTACCCAGAGAAACCAGGTCTAATAAAAATATTATATTTTCTTTGTTTTACAATTCAAAAATGTAGGTCAATGTTGGGGGCCTTGAGAATGTTTTAAAAGCATTTGCAAAGACAGAGACAATGAAGAAGTTAATATATACCTCTTCCTATTTTGCAATTGGTCCGACAGATAGATCAATTGCAGATGAGAAACAGGTAAATCAAAGTTTTATACACTGATTTTTCTTTCCTCAACTTTTTTCTAGCATTTACAAAAATATAAAGAAAAACAAAACTGTTATGTGACAAAGTTTGAAATAGCAGCAAGGTGATGCAAATTCTTAGAAGGTTGACAAACCCTTGGGAGACTTTCCAACAAAAACCATGAATTATTCTACTGTCAAAAGTTTGTAAAAAAAAAAGGCCCTTATGTACCACCAGTAAATTCAAGCAAATTTCTAAAAGTTTCTTTAATGTTACTAAATAAAACTGCCGTACTGTACTTCTCTAGCAGCGGTACAACCTTAAAACTGATTTTTTATCGCAGATGCACCATGGAAAATCATTTTGCACAGAATATGAGAAGTCCAAGTTTCTTGCAGATGGGATTGCATTAAAAGCAGCCGAAAGTGGAGTTCCAATTGTGATCCTTTACCCAGGTGTTATTTATGGTCTTGGCAAATTGACTGCTGGAAATGTTCTCGCTCGTATTGTAAGTATATCTTCTTTGTGTATCTGTTCTATTTGATTATAAAGCTACAGACATTGTAATATGTTGTTCATGCACAAATGAAACATGTGTCAAGAGCCAAAACAATTGAGAACAAAAGGGTGTATATCTGACCGGTACCCACCAAGTAGTTTGGAACTTCTATAAGACCAACATCTATCTGTCTCAAACAATACCCGACCAATCCTCAAGTTTTGTAATCTAATATTTGTGCTGGTCAGTTTGTTTTTCCTTCAGAAACCAAAATTTAGGATAATTTGTAGACTAAAATCTATTGAGTTTACCTCTGTAGTACTCGCCAGTACTGTAACCACTGAAAGGGGTTAAAGAATAATAATAATAATAATAAATCACTAAATGTTTCAGATCAACTTCCATAACTTACCCCTTTTTTCTACAGTTGATTGAAAGGTTTAATTGGAGGCTGCCAGGCTATATAGGAAAGGGGCATGACATAAGTTCATTTTGCCATGTAGATGATGTGGTAAATGGTCATATTGCAGCATTACGCAAGGGTAAATTGGGTGAAAGATACCTTTTGACCGGAGAGAATGCTTCTTTTGTGCAAATTTTTGACATGGCAGCTACAATTACCAAAACTAGCAAACCACTTTTCCACATCCCGCTTTGGTTGATAGAAATCTACGGCTGGATTTTGGTTGGCTTCTCTCGGATTACTGGGACCCTTCCACTTATTAGTTATCCTGTATGTTTTAATTTCAACTTTTTTTGTTTTTAATTTACAACTAAGTGTCCCAACAGAACAACATTCCTTTGTTTGCCTGACAGTACTTTTCAAGTGACAACCAGTCTACTCCCTGAAGTTTTTGAGCTATTTACTAAAAACACCTAACTGTTAATCTGTGCAATGGAAAAGATAAATACACTGTTAAATAATGAATTGGCTTTCTCTAACTCTAGTGAGTTACTATTTGTAAAGTCCACACTCAACTTAAATCAAGCTAGGTTGGTTGATATGCCAGATTCAATGTTTATAAAGCTGCTAGTTGTGGAGACATGGTTCAGGTATTGTTAATTAATAGATGATATTTGGGTTGTCTTCTATTTTCAGCCTAATTTCATTTATAATAGTTGGTTGTTATTTGCCCATGACATGAAATATTAGGTTTTAATTGGAAGCATAAGAAATAGTTGGCTGCTAAATGAAAATACCGAAAAATATACCTAATTTCCATTCGAGGTAGCATTTTTAAGGAAATAAATAAGGCTGAAAATAAATATATTGGGCCTTCTCTTCTTTAGTAGTACATGAGATCTCTCTCATTTTGTAAGGTACTTTGATAATCTGAAGTTTGCAAGGTTGTACAAGCAAATTTTCTTCACAGTATGCTTTTGTTATTACAGACAGTGAGGGTGTTGAAATGTCAGTGGGCGTATTCATGTGAAAAGGCGAGAAAGGAATTGGGTTACAACCCTAGAAGTTTGGAAGAAGGCCTCAACGAGATGCTTTCTTGGCTCAAAAGCTTGAAACAGATCAAGTACTGAATGTGCTATGAGAACAAAATCAGTTGACGAATAAATGATTTATTTATTTTGCACTGCAATTGTCTATAAGTTGTAGCTCTGGTTATCAAGTTTGCAATATGCAAAAGCTGAAATGACATGAATGCAATTTTATTTACGAGCGTTAAGTGCATTGTGCATTCCTTGCCTGCTGGAGCAGAGATGAGACGTATTTTTATTTTTTTAGAAAAGTGTTTATTCTTGATAATATAATTATTTATATCTTTATGTTGTTATAAATAATAAAATTTCAAAGTTGTATTTGTACTTATTTGACAAAATATTTAACTTAAAACTTGTGATCATTTAGAAAAGAGCAAATGATGAAAACATTGTATATTAGATATCGAGTTCTATGAATCGAGATATGAATAATGTGTTTATCAAGTATAAATATTTTTGGACTAATAACAGGTGCTTAAATAGCACGTCGTGAATTCATTTAAGAGTTGTATGCTTTTATGGTCTTTTAGTAGCGGATTAATTGAGAAAAAGTTGTGGGGTTTTAATCATGCAATACAAAGTTTGTATCAAGCCACAGGAAAATGAAAAACCGGCTCAAATAGCTATAAATTTCAATCTGACTATCAATTCTGTTCGACAATAAAAGAAAAAGGTATTTCTGGTTTAAGAGTACTATATTATCCAAAAGGATGTGAGCAGTCAACTTAAAATTACAAAATTATTCACTTCATACTAGATCTTGTAACAGCTTTTCGAGTGCATTAGATGGAAGAGGAATGTGGAGATAATCCTGGCTGTCAGAATGTCGCCTCATCTTAACCAATTTGTGGTCCTTGAATTCTGTCAGGTGTGCATTCAATGTCACTTGACTGCTCACTAGAAACTGTTCACGGCACTTGGTATACAGCTCGCTGACATGCATACCTGATAAAGGTAAAACAACATCAGAGCGTCTGTCTTTAAAGCAGAGGAGAATAAGGATAATACTTTGCAAACTGATTGTTTCTGTATCTTTGTTATTGCTTGGCTAGTTCAGTGTTCTACTAACTGTGGATCGCAGGTAGGGCTGAATTGGGTAGCGAAGCTGAAATAGACAATTTCTTATAAAAAAATATATGGCTTGCTCTAAGTCCAGCTCAAAAGTCACGATAGATCTTTGAACGTAACATAACACCATTCAACCTAATTATAATAAACCAATGAGTTCACTTGAGCAAAATTTGGATAACTGGTTGCAATTATTCAGGGTTAATTAATGGGGGATTTAGTATTTCAGAAGGTCGATGAGGGAAATTTTGCTCGAATGAGCCTTTGGTGCTCAATTGAGGATCAATCAAGTGAATCCTGATGCTTAAATGAACACTTTTAAGGCTCAATTGAGCAAAATGGTAGAATTTGAGCCTTTCTTTGCTCACTTCAGGTCTAACTGATTAGGATCAGTTGAGGCTCAATTGCCCAGCTGCATGTTAAAATGCTAATTGATGGGGTTTACGGAGAATTAATTGCACAACTAAGGTTAATGTAGCAAATTGGGCTAGTATGAAACCTGGAGATTACTGGCCAATTCAGAATTATTAGGCTCAACTCTGTTGTTCTGAGAGTAAACTGAATATTAATTGAATTAAGCTTATGCAGTAAGAATTGACTTGCCTTCTTCCTTTTCATTGGCTAATTGGAATTCAGCTAAAACTCTGAAAACACTTTGTGCATTAGGGGTCAAGCTTTGAAGCACCACCAAGGCAGTTTTTGTAGTCTGTACATGGCCGCTGCTGGAGAGTATCAAGGGATTAAATAGACCTTCAATTTTGTAAGGAACAAAGGTTGGTACATGGTGCCAGGACCACTTAAATTGTGTATGCACCATCTTCTTGTCCCACACTGAGTAGAAAGTCACATGCAATTAAGAGAAACTCGTTAAAGGCCCCTGCAGTTTAACACATGAAATGGCAAAATAACCCATCCATTTCCAAAGGTGCATTCTACTTCTCTTGTGCTTAACCACATCATTAAAGAGAAAAGGAAGGCAATTCTAAAAAGGAAAATAATTGGGTTTTCTGAATTTCAGAAAAATGAAGTTCTGTTTTGCAAATTATCCTAGTACTAGAGATATTGAAGCTTACACAAAGGTGCATTGACATGGTCGATAGACACAGCCAAACAAATGCACGAACAGCATGAAACCCTCGCAAGATGCTGCTGTGAATCAGGGTCCCGCAAAGCAGGCCCATCTATGTTATGAACTAAGAGGCATACTGAGCAGTTACAATCATCTGATATGTCATCTATGAATGTGATGATCTCGTCTATGGATTTGGACCCACTTGGAAGCTGTGTGTGCTGCTTCTTAGATGTTTTGCCTTTGCATTTATAATGTTCCCATAAAATCTCAGCTATTGTAGTCATAACCTGGAAAATTAGGATGACTTAGAACGAAACTAGCAAAAAAAAACACCCAATATTGGATTTTTTATTTATTTAGAAATAAACAAATGGATTGAAACAAAACAAGCACCTTCGATGTGAGAATTCTGAAAAACAGGGTGGAGAGTTTAGGTTTAAGGTTCATGGGTTCATGGGTTCATGGGTTCATGGGTTCATGGGTTCATGGGTTCATGGGTTCATGGCATGCTTCCACCCTCTGTTTTTCAGAATTCCCTTCGGTGCTTTTTTGGTTTAAATCCATTTGTTTATTTCTAAATAAATAAAAAATCCCAATATTGTATCACACAAGCAAATGTACATCTAATATTTATTATATTTGCTACTTAGACCCACAAAATTTGAAGAGATCTGCAAAATAGCTATTCTACTAATTTTTATAGAAAAGGGAAATGCAGTATTGCTGTTTTCCCAAACCACATAAGCAACACCTAAAATCAAGTTGAAAAATAAAAAATCAGATTTTTCAGCCGAAGATTATATGATGATTTTTGTATTGAGCACATATGAATATGTAGGGGCTATTTAGTCCTTTTTATTCACTTAACTGTAGTTTCATTAGGCAGTTATTTCCAGATAAGCAGAAAACATTGGGGGTATTGACTGAAAGTCTGCAATGACCAATATTAGGTGCAAGGTGCAAATTTCATGAAAGATAATTTTTTGCAAAAGGAGAAATCCCCAGAAACAATAGCTAAATGAAGAACTACATATGGTAAGGTACCAATGCACATATTACCATGCCTAGAAGAATGGCACCTATATTTTGACAACAGCAAAAAATAATGAATTTTGATGGTGCAGAAAAGTGAGTGTACCTGCTTTAGGTTAACAGATGTAAGGTAACCATTAATTACAACCACAGTATAAGATATTAGAGTACTCGAGGCAAAATCTTCAAGCAATGTCTTCTTTGACCCAAATCCATACATTAGAAGGCCAAAGCCACATCTGTACTGGAAAAAAAGTCTCCAATTAAAATAGAGATGGGATAATTCATATGCATTCATTTATATCGACCAAGCCACACAAAAATAACAAAATTAAGAGAAGCTAGGATCTCTATAAAGATACATCATACAAATAGTCAGAAGTTTATTTACTATCAAAACAAGGTAAAGTGAAATAGTTGACAGTTTATGCTGTTGGGAGTTCAAAAAGTTCATGTATGCAAGGGCTGACCTTTATACTGGTACCACACAGATAAACACTGAGAAAAACCTGCCGAAGGCAAAATTATTATGTATTAGTATTATAGTACTATGAAAATAACACCTGCCATCTCTCATATTTGTACCAAACGGTCTAACATTCAACATCTTCTGGGTTTTTGAGAGTAGCATCAAATAATTAAAGAAAAATGAAGTTAATATGTTATAGCTAATGGACTAGTAGCTCAACTGGTAAGGTACTGGGATTGCTTCCAAGAGATCACAAATTCAAGCCCTAGGCACAAATATGGATGTGGGACTTCAGCCTTCCCATTCAATATAAGAAAGGTAAATTACACAAATGGTCCATCTCAGCATCATTTAAGCCTTGCAAATAACATGGATGATATCGCACAAGTAAAACAGACATCAATCCCAAATGAAATGTCATTATCAACGGCATCATATATCAATTAAATGGATACTAACATTGATGTCCATGTAACTAAAAATAAAATTTACATGATCTTTTCATGGATAATGCTACAAAACTTGAAAACTAACATACCAATCATCTTTTTTGGCTTTAGCTTAATTTGGGTGTCGGAACTAGATGGCTTAGGTAGGGATGCAAATATCAAAAGTAACTAGAATATCTTCTCAGTCGCTCAATTGCATTATATATAGTGGGCTTCTAATTGCAAGTTTTAAAAAAACCATTGCATGTTGGTTCCAGGTACGAGAAATATTCATGTTAATTACAAATATTGCAAAATATTATGGTTTGATTTGCGAGTAGAACTAAGGTGTTCTTAAGCTCACCAAGTCCTTTACTGAGCTTAATATCAAAACTTATCGGATTGACTTCAAATGACGAATCCAAACTATTGAAACCGATTACTTCACAAGTGATACATTTACATGTCAAATTTTAATTAATTTAGTATAAAGATTATTTACAAGTTAATTACAATAAATTATATATTTCATATGTGAACGCATCACTCGTGAATTAGATTAGTTTCGGTGATTTGTATTCATCATTTGAAGTCAACCCGATAGCTCTTGAAGTTAAGCTTACCAAGAGACATGGAGAACTTAAGAACATCCTAGTTCTACACTTGATTTGCAGCCAAGAAAGTGTTGTAGGCAAGAAAATATAGAAAGTGTTGTAGCCAAGAAATAATTTTGCTCTTTTGGGTTTCTGTTTGTTGCTCCGTCAAATTTACCTTACCTGAGCTCAAAGAGCCAATTGGAGTAGAGACTCTTGTAGCTTTCCAGAAGAGATCCTATCTCTTTTTCATGCTTTGCTGGTATTTCAGATAAAGATGCTCTCAGTAACTGCAGTTAACAAATAATTAATGTTTGTTCTTTGCATTCATGATTTATGTACCGAAAAGCAAAAGTAGCATTGTAAAAGCTGGAGAAAAATATGCAACCCTAATAGTAGTTCTTCTATGGTATGGTAAATCATATCATTCTAATAGCACAGTTCTGCCATTACTGAATCCTAGTTGTTCAATTAAAAATTGATGATCTAAACAAAATCAATAACCCAAAACACTACAATTGCAAAAACAAATTATTTATATCAGATTGGATGTCGTGCTTGGATGAGTATTGGCACAACCATGCATCAGCATTCCTCAGAGGTGAACTTGAAGGTATGTCCTGTGTTGTATTGGTGGTGCACTGGTGCTAACAAAATTAAAGATTTTTTAAGTTCAGTCCTTATCCCTTTCTTTCCCTTTTTTGTATCAGTGGCTTCCGTTAGAAGTTTGAAAATGCTCTTGATGCGTACTAAAGATGCAAAAAATGTATATTAAATATCCTTACATATGTCCGTACAGAATACTATTACACCCTCCTACAGCCATATGATAATTTTTCATCCACCCTAAACGCACTAAATAACACTTAATTCATCTTTAACTGATGACACAAACTTCAATCAAATTTGCAAATTTCATGAACTTAAGGAGACCTATATCAGTAGCTTATGTACGAAACAAAAAAAAATACTCTTGACTTAGTCAGCGGGAATTAAGATTGATAATTTTTAAGAGTCCCTATTGTACTATACCAGTACAAGCGACGCATATTTTTTTTATTTTTCCTTCAAGTAGAGCATGCCCCAGTTACTCTCCAAACCCCCGAGAACCCACATTTGGGGCGCAATCAGTGGCGGAACCACAACCCCTGAAAAAAAAAAAAATTTGGACGAGGTTCTTTAATGGATTTTGCCTACTCCTGGATTTGATTCTGTCTACCCCTGAATTCAATTCGGAGTAGCATTTGTCAGTTCATACTTCAGAGATGGATGTGTGAGTCATTTAATCTAATTAGGGAAGAAAGGTATTTTTAAATCTTTGTTCAATTCGTAGTATCGATTCTCCTCCGCCCAATTAATACCAATTATTTTAGAAATTACAAGTAATTGTTTTAGTAATTTTGACATCAATTAGTAATTTAGAAATTACAACCGACTCGATAGGTGGAGATACAATTTGGTAGGCAGGTGGAGGCGAGAATAGAATTATGGAGGTGATTCGAATCCGAACCAGTTCAGAAAAAAAAAAAAAAAAAACCGAACCCGATTTCTGCCTACCCCTGACTCAAATCCTCGCCACTGGGCGCAATGAACAAATTGAGGAAGAAGTAAAAGAAATAGAAGTAAAGAATGCACAACACGAGAAAACCTAACCTGCTCATCGACTAGATTGATCTCCGAGACCTTCCTAGCGGCAGATCGCTTGCCAGAGGAAGATCCGACTTCCTTCGCAAGAAAATAATTCCTGGAAAAAGCGAGCTCCTCTTCCTCGTCCTCTTCCTCTTGTGCTTCCACTTCCTCTTCTTCTACTTCGACATTTTTCCTTTTCGGCGCCATTTTGCTAACCTTTCTTCTAGTACGTAGGAGAGTCGAGAGAGGAAGGGAGACCAGGATTCCGCACTCCCGCGTTTTTTTTTTTTTAACCCTATTTCCCGCCTCAGTACTATTCCTTTTATGGGCTCGATCTCAGCCCAGTGGTCAAACGTGGGCTTGGTTATTCTGTAGCACTTGGTTCACGACTCTTTTGTTTAAAATAAGTTTTTTTTTTTAAGTAAACGTTAATATTTATATATATATATATATATATATAGTAAGTCTACCATACATTGCAATGCATAGACACCTCTGTGCATTGGACTATAAATCACCATATTCAAAGTCCAAATGACCGATCCAAACCGTTCATCTTGTTCTCCATATTAATATGTGCTTGGAGACCAAATTTTATATTTTTTGGAATTTGTTTACTATTTATTAAGTCACTTTGAAAATCACTGATCCAACGGTGCCTTTTGATTTTACTGTAACCGTTGGATCAGCGATTTTCAATGTGGCTTAATAAATAGTAAAAAAATTCCAAAAAATGTAAAATTTGGTCTCCAAGCACATATTAATATGGAGAACAAGATGAACGGTTTGGATCGGTCATTTGGACTTTGAATATGGTGATTTATAGTCCAATGCACAGAGGTGCCTATGCATTGCAATGTATGGTAGACTTACTCTATATATATATATATTATGCACGTAGTTGTCCTGATCCGTCAATAGTTAAGATTGAAAGATAAATTTTCGAATTGAATATCAGCCCTCCAATCACATAATATGTCTTCTTTTAGTTAAATACATTTATTTTATGTGAAGAAGTCTAAATTTAATTAAAAACATATTCGCCACACAAACAGCTACATAGTTTAACACAATTAAAATTAAATGAATCCCTAACAATCCATTTTCTTATTTTTTTTTTTCTTACAATCATCTCTGATTCATGCAATTAAATTATTTCTTTACTTTTCTATTTTCTTTGTTTCATTTCTTATCTTTCTTTATAGTTTCAACAATGAAAATCGAAATAATCATATATTTCTGAATTTTGTTTAGAGCTACTGTATCTTTGTGATTATATGAATAGCAGATCTTATACTGATATTTACATTAAACAAAAAAAAACTTGTACTGATGAAAACAATTATATATTTCCGATATGGAGAGAAAATGAAGAATATCTAAAACTTTCGTGTTGAGAAATGATTTATAGAAAAATTTTCATTGTTAAAATAATTTTCATTAAGACTGTGAGAAAATTCTTATTTGAATTATTTAATCATATCTTTTCCAATTTTGTTTCTTTACATACCATTTTTCATCTAAATTGTTTAATGACGTGTCTTATTTGTGGAGAAAATTAGATATCAAATCGCAACGATACTTAAATATTTTTTTATGTTATATTTGATTTGATTTTTTTAATTTGTTGTTGTTTCTTTTATTGTTATTTATTATTTGAATTTCTATTTTTTTATTATTTGTGTCTTTTATTTTTATTTTTATTTTTTTTTCTTAATTTTGTATGAATGTCAAATAAAAATGTCTCTTTATATTCTATTCAATCGTATAATATATTGCCGTTGTAACGCACGGGCACGATACTAGTATATATATATTTAGATTTTAAATTTATGACTTTCTACACAAAGAACAATATATTTCTTACTAGATTAAAGGTATTCTTAAATGAGGTTTTAAATATGCGCTATGAAATATTTTGGAACAATAAAACAAAAAATAAATAATCATCATTGGTTTTGTTGCAAAGACACATGTCAATCTGATGTGAGAGATGTGAGAGAGTATGTATTTGTAATTCGGATTAGAAAAAATATTTTAATGTAATAACAGGAGTTTAAAAATAATGTTAGCTTGTTCTTTTTATCTGGTCCGTTCGTTTTGGATCAGACGGACCATAACAGAGGGACTGTTCTTTTGAGATCTGATTTGATCCGTCCGATCAAAACGAACGGACCAGATTAAAAACTACGCAGAGGATAGCAATAGCATTGCCCCGCTGATGGGGAACGGTATCTCTACCGCAGAGGATAATGTCCCCCGCTGATGGTGCGTCCGATCCTGCCCATACGCCAGCTCTCTCTACCGTTGCTTATCGCCGCCGTCTCTGCCACCTTATCCCACCGCCAAATAATACAACTCCACCAGCACCTCCTTTCTCACGGCCTCCTCTCTCCTTTCCACACCACCAAGCTCCTCCATCTCTACGCTTCCTCCCATGACCTCCGTTCCTGCCGCCACCTCTTCTCCTCTCTCCCCTTCCCTCCCTCCATTTTCGCCTGGACCTCTCTCCTTACTCTTCTCTCCCGCCTCCAGCTCCACCATGACTGCCTCTCCACATACTCACTCCTCCGCTCCTCTCCCGTTCCACCTGACAAGTTCATCTTCCCTCCAGTTCTCCGATCTGCCACCTCACTGTCCCAATCTCTTCCTCTCGTTATTCCATCTCTTCATGCTGACTCGATCAAGTTCGGTGCTTACATGGCCGTACCAGTTGCCAATGCCCTTGTATCCGCATATGCCAGGTGTGGGGACAGAGCTGTCTCTGCTGCTCGTAAAGTGTTTGATTTTATGTCTGACCGGGATCTCCTGTCATGGAACTCCATGATTTCGGCATACACTTCGGTCAGATTAATTGAACCGGCTGTTGACTTGGTTGGGTCCATGCGTTTTAACGGTTGCAAACCCGACCTCGTCACATGGAACACTCTAATTGATGGATACTGTCAAGCTGGTCGGTGCAGGGAAGCATTGAGTGTGCTTGATCAATTACCTGACCGAAATATTGTGTCATGGACAACAGTGATTTCTGGATTTGCTCGGTGTGCTGATCATGAGTTGGCATTGCAGCTGTTTAGAAGAATGATGTTAGAAAATCAGGTTCAACCTGATTCTGATTTATTATCATCTGTGATATCCTCTTGCCGAAACACGTCAGCTTTTTGTAATGGCCAAGAAGCTCATGCATATGGTGTGAAGACAGTGGATCATGAAGTGTTCTATTACTCTGCTGGACCTGCTTTAGTTACTATCTATGCAGCTTGTAGGAAAATCTCAGCCGTTGAATCAGTGTTTTGTTTGATGGACCCGACTGATGCCGTTGCTTGGAATGCCATGATCTCGGCATATGTACAATTGGGTCTGCACCAGTCAGTGTTTCATTATTTCAGAGAAATGCAATTTAAAGGGTTTTATATTGACGAAACCACTATTGTTACTGTTCTCCCAGTATGTGACTTGACTTTAGGCAAGCAAATACATGGGTATGTAATGACCCACTATGGCAGGTCCAGTGGCATGGTCTCAAATGCTCTTATTAGCATGTACTCCCGAACTGGATGTATAGAGGATGCACGCATTGTATTTTCCAACATGCAAATTAAGGATACAATTTCATGGAACACTATGATCAGTGCTTATGCATCGCAGGGGCTAGGCCACGAGGCTTTGGAACTCGTGCGGTTAATGTCTCATACCGGGTATAAACCAGACGGTCTGACCTTAACTAGTGCGCTAATGGCCTGCACCCATTGCGGATTACTCAACGAGGGTCTCCAGTTGTTTGAACAATTTGTTAATGACAAGCATGTAATACCAACTATGGAACAGTATGCTTGTGTTGTTGATTTATTAAGCCGGTCAGGAAGATTCCAGGAAGCACTCAAGGTAATCAACAAAATTCCGGTGATGCCAAGTGCAAGTGTTTGGGGTGCTATCTTAGCTTCTTGTTGTTTGCACAACAATGTGGATTTTGCAAGAATTGTGTTCGAGCAGTTGGTTTTGATTGAGCCAAGTAATCCCGGAAATTACATTACAATGTCAAATATATACACAAGCAAGGGGAGATTGGAAGAGGCGAGGCTTGTCAGAGAGATGATGGAAAAGAAGGATTTGGTTAAGCCTTCTGGGTGCAGTGAAGTCTAATCGCAAGGAAGAGCATAAGAGAGAAATTATTGTACATTCATTTGTTGCAATTTTAGCAACAGTGTTGAAATCTTGTTGCATATTTATTAGTTTAATAGTTTAGAAGGTTTTTGTTCATTTTTTGGATTTATTTATTTGCTTTTGTTTTGCAAATTTTGGGTATTGTTGGAACGTAATAGAAGTGATCACAGGAATAATTTTTCAATTTGATGGTTAAATTAAAGTGAAAGGATGTTCAGAAATTAAGGTGCTATTCAGATTTTCTTTTAATTTTGACTTGTGGAGTAAGAATTGGGGATCCGTATCCTCCCAGGTACCTGACTCAGACAATTGAAACGAACGGCCCATATTTACTCTCAGTCGGTGCCTATTCGGGATAGCTCAAGAGGCCAGTATTATTTGTGCTTTGAGATTTGTGCCAAGTTAAAGGAATGATCCTGGACTGTCCATTTCAATTGTACTCAGTCAGGTAACCTGAGGGGATGTGAATTCCAGAAGTGGTCGGTCTGTGGTGGATCTGAATTGTTGTTTTATGATTCGATCCATCGTGATTGTGATTTTAACAGTGAATAGTTTGTTTGGTCAATATGATTTATGACTGTTGATGTAATGCTATATGGTAAATTATATGATTGAGTAATTAAACAAATAAGTTATTTATATTGTCACTAGGCTACGATCTATTGATCACATGGCAACTAAGGTCAACAAATCCTATTCAAGTGAAGATCATTGTGGAATCAATAAATGAATCCGATATTCTTTTTGAATGATCAAGTGTTGATAATGAAATGACCAGATGAAAAGGAATACGAGGCTTAGTCAATCATGTCCTAGTCATTTCTATTTCCTCACTTACCCGCACTGTGACCATATTTACATGTGACACCGACAAATTGTGGCTTAAAATGCTAATTTCCTCAAAGTAATATCGTCTTACAAGTCAGGATCTTATATAAAATATTGCCGTTGTCTAGTTCATTAAAATTTCTTTTTTTAATACCTTTCTATGCTTAATATTATCGTCATCTCTAGATATTATTTCTTTCAACTGTGTTTATCATTCAATTTTTTGTTGTTGTTGAAAATCCGTAGGCATTTTCATTGATAGAAAAAGTTATAAAGTAGTTGATACATAATATTAAAAATATACAATTAAAAATCAAAAAAATATACAAGGGTATGCACATTTTATGGACGCAAATTGATCATTCTTGCTTAAGTAGAGTGATAGAAGTCTAATGATGGTTTATAATTCAATTATACCTACCTGAATGTTGATTTGTGACTTACAATGGCGAGCCTAAACATGAGCAAGCTTAGACTTTAGGCAGGCTTAATTCAAAAATGCAATTATCATTCATTATATTTTTATTTTCCAAGTATATATAAGATTAATATTGTTGTGTGGAATAATCATGTTTAGTATGATAACAACAACAACAACAACCAAGCCTTTAGTCTCAAACCATGTTTAGTTTGATAAATATTTTTTATCATGACTATACTTGTAGGTCTGTCTGGATCCGCTACTGTCTATAATGATTTCCCACCTTCATATGAATTATATGCACTACTTAAATATTTAATTCATAATCATTTCAATATTTTTATTCACCATGGCCAGTACACTGAAAATCTATAATCCTGTGTTTCTCTTTTCTTACAATGTTAAACCAAAAGAAGGATAAAAAAAATAAGCTTAACGAAAGCTAATTCATTATACACAGCTAGCATCCTATCATAAGGGGAGACGGATATTTTCCATTGCCAACAGACTCATATAAATAAATAAGTTATGAGAAAATTTGTTGAATAACAGTCTCTGCATTGTTATTGTATTGCATGAGCAGGTGGATTGCATCAGCTCTCGGCAAAGCCAGGAACTCCTATCATAATAGATATCCAAAATAAATAAATAAACAGATCTACAGATATCAAGGAGACATTCAATATAAACCCGCAAAGTACCTAATATCATAGATAAGGGTTTGGATTTTGCCCCGGCCCTAACAGATCAATACGAGCTAACCTGTCTAATACTCACTTGATGGGTTAATCAGTCAGGTAACAGTTACAATTCTAAACTTGCCGCCATTTACGGTTCGATTCACCCCTCTTGGCCTATTTGATCCGCTATTGGTTTGTTCGAATGAATTGAAAAAAAGCAAAAGAGGGAATAAATAAATAAATAACACCTCTTTAACTGCGTACAATCGCTCATAACCACTGTGCTGTTACTTTAATTTTGTATAAATAAAAAAATGTCGAAAAAAGACTGACTTCTTAATTTATGCAGATTGGGTAGGGGCAGACCAAAGAGAAATTTATTAATCTATTAATGTTGACCCATCCAGTGCATGACTGGACCCAACCCATTGACACCCCTAATTTAGATAAGTTTCATGCTTTGGGTCAATTCCTATGCTTTGGGTCAATTCCTATGCTTTGCACAGAGTATAGGGCTGCAGAATCTATTTAGAAATTTTTCAAGGTAGACATAAGTTGCCCCCAATAAACAAGAGGTATAAACTTTAATAACATATCCAAAATTGAAAATTTAAATTATTACAAAACAACAAAGCTCACCATGACTTTAAGGATAGCACTTTCATCACAGGCAGCTTCTCCCGTCAAAGCAACTGGAGGGCTAGTGCCTTCTTCTGGAACCTTTCCACTCGAGCAAGTGGTGATCTGAGATGAACCATTGTTGGCACTATCATCCACTAAGGACCTAGACCAGGAATCAGTAAGTCGTTTGGGGAATTGATCAGCTTCCTTGAGATGGTCTATATTAAGAAGCTGCTCAAACCGATCTTTGCACATTTGGAGCTTAAACCACTCGGTGTGTGTGTGTAGTGTGGCCCGCATTATTCGCATCAATTGTGGTTCTTCAATGCCTAACCTCTTGCCCATTGCAACCTGAAACATACCATGAGAAAAGAAATAGAAAGTGCGATCTTTGCTTGTACGAAATCGATAAATAAAAATGTGAAGATAATTTTCGTAATCTATCAAAAGGGATAGCTACAAGGATTTTGCCATTCTTTTTGTAATGTGTCACTAGCATATGGGTTATTTAGGAATTCCATCAATTTCTCAGTCGCAAGCAAAGTGCTAGTAGAGACAAATGTGTAGCCTTCGAGTAAGAAGCATCAAAACAATATATGAGAGTAGGACTAAACACCTGGAGAGAAGTTGCGAGGACAGGTAGGGGTACTGCTTTTATAAGAGCATCTTCACTGGGCTGAAGCAGGGCAACTAATGTTTCCTTCAAAGGCTTCATAAGTGCCTGATTGGATGCTGCTAGTGGGCCTAGATGGTCACTGGCCACCTTTAGAGCCCCATTATAATCACCTCCACTCACAAGCTTCAGAAATTCAACCTAGCATGAAAATGGTAACAAAACATAAGATAAATAAAAATGAAGTGGATTTCTTATTTAAAGATCTCAACGTCCATCATAGCCCAAATTTGCAGCGATACCTAACCCTGAGGTAAGCACGAATTACAAAATATCATAGATAATTAAATATATTTATATCTTTAGATATAGCAATGAATTTGAAACAATTTAGCTGAATATGAGCTGCTTCACTATTTTAACTTTACAATACTTGCAATCTACATTTCTAAGTCAAGAAAAAAAACCTATTCCAGAACCTGGAATCGGCGCAATCAGTTAAAAAAACACAGCAAGAAAAAAGTAGATAAATAAATAAAAGTAGACACATAAGAAGAAATGCATAGGCTCAGGGAATACCTGTTTCAGCTGAAAGAGCAGAACAGGATTTTGATTAAAGAAATCTGGATCTAAGCAATTTATCTCTTCAACTACTTTTTCAGCCATACCCTTGTAAGCCAATTCTCTCATCTCCAATATCATCTCATAGTTTCCATTCTCTCTGATTTCCATATCCTATATATTTTATAAAAAAATTGAAAAACAAATGAAATAAGCAATCACAGTACACTGGTAAACATAGCTACCGAAATTGATTATTTTGAAGTTCAACGAAACCTTGTCAGCAGTTGCATCCCCACTTGTACCAGTACAAGATTCATTATTTGAGCAGTTGAGATTCTCTACTCTACCTCTCCACCTCTTGCGCCTCCTTGTTACACCCGAAGCATGGTTTCTGCTCCTCCTCAACCTCCTAGAGCTACACCCTGATTCTTGGTTGGTTACATCACTTGTGCTACAATCTTCTCTTTCCAGATTAGTTGCCTCATTAGCAAATCTTGTTTCCATGACTAAGCCTGCTTTGTTTGTGATGTCAGCATTGCTCTCTTGAACATTTTCCATTTCTACATCTGAAAAATACTATTGCTTGTATCAGGCATGTACAATCCGATGATACTAAAGAAAACAGAAATACTACCACCAGACAAAACCCCAACATGGAGTCAGTGTAGTGGCAGACTACAGATTGATGGTACAGTAAGGTACAAGTCAATGACGATCAAAAATATATATGTTGTACAAGAAACTAGAACGTAATATGTGATGCAGCTGATAATTAACATGACCCATACAACAGTATCACACAAATTCAAAATCACAGGATAAATAAGGCACATAATACATACATTAATGTTTATTGATTCTGACGTTAACATGGACATACCTGGAGTGGAAGTAGGACAACCTTCAACAATACCCCTGTATACACAATACTCATGCACAAGCCTGTCAAGGGATGGCAAGTCTAGTTTCATCCTGCACAGCTCATTCTGAAAACACAGTTGACAGTTTGCATTATACACTTTTGGTAAATAAATAACCGAACGATATCTAGCAGATTATAATAGGTACATAAGAAACCTGAAATGCAAGAAGCAAATCGCCTTTTGCAAATTTTAAGCTATCAACCGACCCTTGTCTTGTCAATTCCACAGCATGAGCCAGAGCTTGAATATCAACCTGAAAATACCATACCATATAATTGGGCCAATTTCACCAATATGCCTGCAAATATCAATTTCACCAATATGCCTGCAAATATCAATTTCACATATATACCCAGGAAAACAACAAATGCTGCTATATTAATATGATAATGCCCTTACAAACAATTTAACATACATGCCGACTAGAACAAAATCCTACATCCCTTTGCCAATATAATACTAATATTATTTGATTTTATATGTTAAAACTTTGTGAAAAAAGTATTGGCCCAAGTTTAGCATCTTTAAAGAAATGCCAAAATGTGGGGTATATGTCATATTCTCCATGTGGTGGAGAAAAAGAGGTACTTGTTTTTCGAATGTATCAGATAACATTTTCCCACGTTACGTTCTCTGGATAACCAATCAAGTAGGAACACAATCACAAGGATAAAGATTTAGATTTACTTCATCAAAAGGCGGTGCCTCGTAGAACATCTCCTGAGGTAGTGCAGGTGCATCCCGTTCCTCGTAGAGAAGCCTTTCTGTTAAGTCTGATATGGGAGAGGGGATCCCTTGGCGATTGCAGAATAATTTGTGAATGCTGTTCATGTACAGATTAGAAGATAAGAAATCCAGCTATGGTAGAGGAATTACAGAAATGAAACTTAAACATGCAATTCAAAAAGGCACCTTACCTTATCAAGTATGTCAGTGTCATTGAGAAAATGGGATCATAAGCATGTAGGTGGGCCCTTAATATCGATGACAGCAATCCAGCAAGATCAAACCTCCTCTTTTCAGACCACTAAAATTTACTCAAAATAAAAAATAAAAATGATAGCTCTAAAAGATTGTCATAAATCAGTAAATAAAGAAAAGATAGGGTTTTATGAACCAAGAAAGAAATGATGGTGCTTAATATGATCACGTTTAAGGAGCTTAGCAAAGTAAAATCAGAATAACTGTGTTAGTTATTTGGTGTGTACTTGGTGCCTGTAGATATCCACCCTTGCGTGGGATTTGCTGGGAATTTCCATGGGAAAAGGTTTGGATTCAAAACTCTGTTCGGCTGTTAGTTTTTATCTTGACAAACTCGATTCCCACGTTAACCTCTATTTCTATGCATCTCATGGGACTTGAAACTTATCGAACTCAAATCCTTTTCCCCCCATTAAACTTGGCCATGTCCTACTTTTATATTTAATTTGAATATTTTTTTCAACTGAATAAATTATTATTTAAGAATGCAAACTATATTAAATTATATAAAAAATATACAATTTGTTAGAACATACATTACCCATATACATATTACAAAATGTACATTACAAAAAGAAAATATATTGTGAGGACATTGTGTTGGAAGAATATAATGATGACATGAAGATTACTTGTGGACTAATAGTTATCTAAATGTCAATCTACAATAATGGCTAAATATTCAAAATTTAGCATCTTTCCATCACAATTTCCATCCATTCAAACAGTTCACTCCCAAGTTTTCCTATCCATTCCTGTGCCCATGGGATCCCATTGATTGTATTGTAGGATCTAAGACCCGTGAAATCTCATGCTGTGCAATTCCGCTGCAGCAGAACAGACCCTAATGTCTATTCAATTTAGAAACAGTAGATTTCAATAAGGAAAATTCCTGGAGTTAAGACTGTTATACAGCATGTCCTCTTAGATGAGTCCTTTATTTTTGGAATGGCAAACAAATAAATGAGGTTCGGGGTTATGGATTTTGAGTTTGGGTAAGTAACAAATATTTAATGAATACATTAAAAGCGATGGAGCAAGCCCTACATAGTATTATAAGGTAAACATTGAAATTTAAGGGAACCAGAGTGAATTGGTTGACAGCATTCTGCCCTATTCTCTCTTAAGAGCTACTCTCAGTACATATTGCCGATTTTGTTCTTGGGAATGCCATTGTGTGAACCTTAATAAAAGAAATTTTATGCTTTGATGACGCCAATTAATGTTTCACAAACAATAAAAGGGAAACAAAATGTAGCATTCCTTTAGCACGTGAGATATGCCTTTGCAACTTAGCAACTTTCAGAATTTCAACAAAGAAACATTAATTGAGTAAATGTACCACGCAACAGCATGGACTCTTGAACTACATACTGAAAGAGAGAATAATTTGGCATCTTTCCGAAATATCCAGAACTTTTCATAATCATACCTCATTAGCAACTGGAGAGGATTCATCCTCTTTGTCATATATTAATACCAATAGGACATGCTTGAACTCCTCATAAGCTTCCTATATCATACATAAGATCATATTTAATATATTTCCTGCTTAAATCAACCTTACAAAGATAATCAATTCAAATCATACTGGATAAGCATCAAGTGCACATGGAGCCAGAGCCCCGCGCAGGCACTGAATCGCTAATTCACGGTCCCTATCTGTTCCTCCTCTTAGTAGCTCGATAAATTTCTAACAAACCCACGTACAAACAAATCAGAGACAAGATGAAACAGTTCATCGAAAAACTAATGGAAGATTTAAGTAAACTACAAAATGACGAAAAAAAAAGGGTAAAATAGCACAAGATCACCTGCTTCTGGAGGCGGAAAAGGATGCGATGATCATCAAGCACCACTGGGATATGCAATCGCAACTGCTCCAAAGCTGCATCTATGTCGCCCGACTCAACGCACCGTCTGATCTGGCGAATGATCACCCTGGACTGGAACGAGGAAGAGCTGGAGGAGTGAGAAGAAGATGTGGAAGGGGATGAGGCGGATTCAGGGGAAAGAGGCGGCGAGCTAGGTTTAGGGTTAGCGGTTGTGGTGGAGGTGGAGGTTTCCTCTGATTGGATTAGGTGCTCGGATTTGGCGAAACTGAGTACAAGAGAGTCGAGAGCCTCCCAATTGACAGGTGCGGAATCCATGGCTGATTGGTTTGTTTCTAGTTTTCTTCTTCGGCCAGAGAAGGCGAAAAGAAACAAGGAACAAGGATTAGCATGCCGGGCGCGCCATCCTCGGATCTTATGTGACGTCTCGGTTATACGGGTCATCGTTTCGGATTTATACAGATCCATTTTCTGCGAGCCGCTAGGGAATCGAATCCGTATCACCCCAGCTACTGAGGTGCAAGTGGTGAATCTGGACCGTTCATTCACTTGACACGAATCTTAAATCAAATCCCCCCACAGACTCAACAGTCACGGATTGAGTTTGGTCTGAATAAAATTAATCTGGACCCTCCATTTGTGTCAATTGCACCTCAGATATCTGGTGGGACACGAACTCGAATCGGGTCACTATTGCATCTGGGAATGGAATCGGATCACTATTGTATCTAGGAATGGTGTTCATAGGTTCGGTTTAACGTACCGAATTATACAAACTAAAGTTATGATTTTAAAAATCAAATCAAATCGATTTAGTATTGCAAGTTTGCAACTGAATCGAATTAAATCAAAATTTTATTTTAATTTGTTCAATTTATTTGATTCAAATCGATATATATTATTTTTTATTTAAAATAATTGATTTATAATAAACTGAAGTATATTAAAAAATAAATTGAGATATTAAGAAATAAACTGAAGTATTAAAAGTAATTGATGAAGAAATAAATCGGAGTATTAACAAATAAATTAAAGTGGTCCGGACCAAATTTATATTATATAAAAGTTTGGTCGGTTTAGTTATTTCGATTTTGAAAATTTTCAAACCGAACCAAACCAAAGTTATAATTCGTTTTTAAAAAGTAAACTGAACCAAACTATTAAACTGAAAAGACCGAATTGTTTGGTCCAAACCTATGTTACCCCGATACGTTACTTTACGCCTCGTATCCGTATCAGCTGTGTATTGAACACAAATACGCACCCGATACGGCTCTAATACACCAGCTACGTGGTGCATCCTTACTAAGTAGATATGGTCCCGATACTCCGTTAAAACATCTGGATACAGCTGGATTCGTGTGGATACGACCATCAGCGCCTGTGAACCGCGCCCGCAGCTGTGAGCCGCGATCGTGAGCCAAGTTGCACCTGTGGACCGCGCATACACCAGCGCAAATGTGAATTTTTTCTGCATAAGGCGTGATTCGAACTTGGGATCTCCTATCACCCATGCAAAACCTTTAACCACTCCACCATATTTTGTTTATGTTATATTTAAGTAATTATAGTATTTAATATACTCTTAATATTATGCCTTTAATTTTTTAAATGTAATATATAAATTAATAAAAAATTATATATATGTATAATAGACGTATCGTATCTTATATTTTTGAAAATTACCGTATCACCGTATCCATATCATATCCGATACGATATCCGTACTCGTATGAATCTCTGTTTGTCAACACTCAACACGCATGTCATGCCTCTCTCACTGCGCCTCGTGTTTCCTTTCGTTATTTTCTTGAAACTCCATCTTCTAAAATCGGTTTTCTATAGTTCTCAAAACACATAACACGCTGAAATTTAAAATATAATATTCAATGAATATATAATATTACACAAATATATTAATAGACATCAAAAGGACATGTATGGAAAGTTATCTGTAAGTTCTGGCAATGGCAATCTTAAGACATAATGCGAGCATAACTAATTAAAATCAAAGATTTAAATAGCGTTTATCGCGTCATAGCATAATGGCTAAAAAAATCGACGCTATATTCATATATTCATATAGCGCCACTATAGTACGAAATAACGTGCTATAGCACCGAGCTGTCGATAACGTCATAGTTTTTATAATATGAAAATACTACAGTAGCACTATAGAGTGCTATTTAAAACCTTAATTAAAACATCAACAAAAACATATAACACGTTGTAAATTTCATTTAGAAGAATCACATGCCTGATATTTGAAATATATGTTTTGAGTTTTGTTGAAATAAAATTAGAAACATCTAGTGGAATATATGTGATATTATCCGCCATCTTTTACAATCTTGAGATCATAATTGTGACCAATATATATATTACTGGTTTAATTTTCTACATATTTGTTTGATTTTTGACCAATAGATTTATGAGCATCTAGAGCATCTCTACTTATATATACATGATTAGCAATTCCAAACTATTATCAAAGAATAAAGAGAAATTAATTTCAAACTTAATTTGACAACTCTAATTGTATCCATGCAATTGATTAGTAATTGTTTTAAATGTTAGAACAGTGAATTCTATAGGTTGTGAGAGAGTAAAAGCGAAGATGACAGCTTTCATTAGGTGAAATCTTTTAAAATTTACAATTCCATTGTATTCATGAAAGTGAAAATAAAAGTATCAACAGACACGCATAAGGCAGCTAGAAATGTATTTTATAAGAATTACATGCATAACATTCGATTTATATGTTTGATTTATGCACACATAAAATTATGAAAATATATATAACATATGCAGTATGTTATCCGCAAGTTTTGATAACATTATGATCATAAATATGACCAGATTGATTACAAATATTAACACACACACAGAATGAAAAGTAATTGCCTTTAGAGGAGCTGTATGTGTAATATTTGATGCCTCTCTTTAATTTTTGCACATTTACGAGCATCTAAAGAAAGTATATATATAGCATGTTATCCGTCATTTTTGATGATCTTAAGATCATCGGCTATTTTTATTAATACCCTTTAAAAAAATAAAATTTTAACAATACTCATGTGTTTGGTTTTTTTATATTAGTACCCCGATCGTCAGACCCACGGGCGGCCCATATATTGAAAGAAACCACCAGGCCCACTGTTGCACCAGAAATGTATAGTACAAAGTTTCAGTACAGCAAACTGTACCTTTTAACCTTAAATATACTTTCAGTTCAGATTGCAAGTATACAATCCTACCGTGTAGTATATTATCGGGTATCGATCCACAGGGAATATGGACAATTACTAGGTTTAGACTTTATTAATTAATTTCAAAAAATAATAAAAATAAAAAGAAGTAAATGCAATAAAAATAGAATTGGGGGGTTTGTTTGTTATAACTTCCTAAGGTTTGGGTTCAATATCCGAGAAGAGGAGATTTAAAACAATAAAAGTAAAAAAGAAAAGTAAAATAGAATCTTGGTTGCTTTCAAGAATTGGGAAGATCTAGGGGTATTTGATCTACAATCCCTTGTTAATTCTATCTATTCGGTATTGTTTAAATTCATGTATGATTTGATGATGTTTCTAACCTAATATGTCATTAAGGGTCAATTTCGTGAATTAATAACGTGCCTAAGTAATTCGGACTTCATAGTTACGTCCTTCATCCTAGCTACCTAGACCATAAGCTCTTGTTAGTCTCTCATCTCCTCAAATATTGGTACTTCACAGTTACGTCCTTCATACCAATATCTGATTCAATTTGAGATGTCCTAATAAGGGTATGACTTCACAGTTACGTCCTTCACCAAGTCCCTAACCCTAATTTCTGTAGTTCCGGTTTGATTTTGCAGTTGGTTAGACCTTAATCAAAACCTAAGGTATTTGTGTTCATAATTGGTACTCTCCTCTCGTCCTAACTTCTTTGGTTCTTTCGAATCCAAAGCGGAACTACATCGATTTTAAGTACTAATTATGTAGTTAACACAAATTATAAATCTCAGAAATTAGTATCAAATCCCATAAAACAATCATAATAAAAATAAATAACCGAATAAGATACAATTAAACAAGTTCATGCATTGACCTAAATCCCTAGAGAGAAAACTAGCCTCTCATGGAGATGCAAGTATTCAACAAAGAATTCATTACAAAAGATTGGCTAAAACAAAGAGAAACTAAATAGAGAAATAGATTACACCATTCTCTAGATGAAGAACCCTTATTCTTGCCTTTTTCTTGAAATCTTCTTCTTCTTCCTCCTTGAATTGCTTCCTTGATTGCAGAATTTTACGCTAAGTATTGGTGGAGATGAGATTGATCTTTGCGAAGAGAGATGCTTAGTACTTAGTACGTCCGTATCGAAAATCGTGCGTCCGCACTGGGCATTTTTTTTTTCTTCATTTTTCTTTGTTTCCTGCAAATTAAAATCAAACAAATGCAGTAACTTGATTCTAGGTGTATTCTATTATCTTTATATTCAAAATACAAGATATTTGGTATTATTTCATGATGAAAACTAGATCGAATATGTATATAATTTATGCTTATCACCCACGGGCGGTTCTCTCCCCAAGCAAACCGCCCTCCAAACGGGCGGTCCACTATTAATATATTTTCTCAGCCCGTTAACCCTCCCTCCCTCCCTCTCTCTTCTCTGCCTCATTCCGAACCAAAAAGGAAAAAAAAAAAAAAGCTGCCAACTGCCCGTCTCCTGTAACGACAGGTATTATTTTGTAAATTCTTTTTAATTATTACTAATTAGTCAATTACTGTAGTACTAATTAGTAGTAATGTTGAATGACTGTAGCATTACTGTAGCAACAAGTATTTTTTTTTTAATTAGCCATTTATTATTGTGCTCGTTATAATTACTGAACAATTACTATAATACTTATAAAATTATTTTTTAAATGTAGTTTGTTAAGTAAAAGATGTTAGTTGCACTGTATATGGGCGGCAAGTTACAAAAGGGTGTAGATGGCGTGTATTACACGAAAAACGCGGCATTTGGCTTCGAGGTTAATGAAAATACCACATTTCAGAAACTTAAGCAGATAATATACGAAAAGACTGCTGTAAACCCCAACAGGTATGAAATAGAATTGGTTACACGGATTGACAACTCACAAAGGGGTGGAGCGGGAGGTAGACCTTACTTTGTGAGGTTTTCCATAACAGATGTGAATTTGTGGAGAGTTGTGTACACTCAATTTGAGTCTAGCATTAAAATATTACGTACTGATAATGGAACAGAGTATATAAACAAAGAATTTTCGGATTTTATTAAAAATCTTGGCATTGTGCATCAAACAACATGTGTTGGTACTCCACAAAAAAATAGAGTTGCAAAAAGAAAAAATATACATTTGCTTGAGGTAACTAGATCATTGTTATTTCAAAATAATGTTCCAAAATTATTTTGGTCTAAAGCTGTTCTTACTGCAGCATATTTAATTAATAGAACACCAAGCAATGTTTTACAAGATAAATCACCTTTAGAGACTTTGAATAATAAATTTATAAATTTAGGTCATTTACGTATATTTGGGTGCACTTGCTTTATACACATTCAAAATAAACATAGGGATAAATTAGACAAACATGCTTCAAAGTGCATGTTTTTAGGATAGTTGATGAGCATAAATTATGTATACTTTTACCTAGGATTTTATATCAATAACTTGACCAATTTTCATGCATTTAGCTTAATTTAGCTTAATTTAGTTTAGAATTATATCAAGAATCAAGTTACTGCCCAAGTCTATTTAAATTTTAGGAAATTGAGCAAATTATAGATCTTCTCACAAGCTTTCCGAAAAGTGATAGAACACTGAAAATAGAGTTACGGATAATTAGTTATGTCCATTTGAAGTCTGGTTCACAGCAGAGGCAGTACATGGACCGTGCAGACTCCACACGAACCGTATAGAAAACCGACAGAGCGAATATGAAAATTCCAGCCTTCGACATCTTTTCGTATTTTTGCCATATCTGGGCCATACGAACTCCGTTTTAGGCAAATAAAGACTTGCTAGAAAGAGGACAACGAGATCTACAATTCTAGGAAGGTTATAAATCAAAATTTATAATGTCCAAATCACAGAAATTATTTTAGAGAGCCATCAGCTGATATCTGCAGATTCCAGTTTTACTTTTATCTTTTATACGCTCCATTGATTGTTCAATCATAAATAAGAAAAAATTACATGGAACAGTGTGCTTACAATGTCAAAAATAAGCTCTCTCTCTCTCTCTCTATAGGACTGAAGCCTGATTGTGCATAAGCATGCCTCTTTGCTGGCTGCAAATTAAATTTTGGTGTGTCATTATCTTGTAAAAACATGTAAAAGGATACCCAAGCACCACAAAAAAAATTATTTTAAAGATGCCACAAAACAATATCATTCTTAAATTGAAGCATACTAGTATAATAAGATAATGGAATAACCTAATTTTGTTATTTATCACAAAGTAGCTCCTATTCAACCTCATTTGAACACACAATTGTTCAAATAACCTTAACCTCAATTACAGTGCAAGCTAAATCAATCCAGACCTATTTTGGTTTACACAATTTACAATATAGCTCGTAGATCACAGAGGCACCATAATTAACAAAAGGGTCAAGCAATTCAATCATTGAACAACGCCAGAAACTGTTGAAAAAGTGTAAAACATAGTTTCTCCTAAATTATCCTTCTGCTCTCAAGCAAGGTTCAATTCAGTAGCAACATTCTGAATGCATTTGGTACGGTCTTTATCTGACATAAGTTTAAAATAGAGCGAGATTGAAGTAAATCAGCCAAATTAAAGTGATATTAGAATAAAACTAGCAAAATTAAGACCGAACTAAAATAAAATTTATAAAAAGATGAATCTAATACTGTTATTTTGCAAGTAAACAAGAAATTTGCTACTGGATTGAGAAAGACCAGGTAAAGTCTAAAGGATCGGAGAGGAGTTTAAAGCACCTGATCTACAGAAAGGAGGAGAGCGGCCCGCGACCTAGATTCCTCCAAGGATGAGAGGGTAGCAGCGCAGTGCAGGATCTCAGGGACGTAGTCGAGGACAAGGTTCACTTGAGGTTGCAAGCCAACTTTTTCTAATTTGCCCATCCACGACGTGTAGCGGAGGAGACAGGCGTGGCGCGTCTGTGCTGGAGGTGGGGTCGCTTTCGGCTATGCAGAAAGGGCAGGGGTCTGGCAGGAGGGTTTTGGTCTGGCGCCGAAATCGTGTTTCTAAGAAGGAGCGGCGAGAAAAAAAGTAGATGACAAAGAAATGTAACAGCGTCGTGAGAAAAGAGATAACGAAACAGATAAAAAAATCATTTTATTCCTAAACAATTTAAAGATGGAGATATTCAATCAAAGGTTAGAATTTAATTAAAATTAATTGCTGTACTACAACTAAAATTATTTTGCTGCACTATAGACAATCCCTTATTTTAATGTTAATGCATATCCTTGGCAGTCCCTGCCAAGCTTTCAAAAAAAGAGAATATATTACAGAAGATGTGAACTCACATATGGAGAGGCGGCGGAGATCAGAATTGAAAGAACGCTGATTCATCGGACGGTATTTGTTTGCTCCAGCGGTAATGCATTGGCAATTTGGCAGGTCATAAGTCATAACCAAAGAATTTTCTCGAATATTCCAAACATTTTGCAGCGTGAGACGCCGCTTCTCACGGGCAGTCGGGCACACAGAATATCATGTACTCTCGGAATACATCTCTCCCATAGTCCCATGACATTGACAGAGCTCCACAGCGAACGTGGGACTGAGTATTTCAGAAACACAAAAGATGTCTTTGTGCCAGGGAGATCAAAACAAGTTATACTGGTCCTCTTGCGTGCCGTATTATAATAGGTTCATACACGCACCAACAGAGCCTGATATGCTGTGATCAAACTAGAAAATAACAATATCTAAACCGAGCTTCTTCGACGATGCTCCGCCTCTTCTCACGGCGTCGCCCCCTCCTCATAAGGCGCTTCTCCTCCTCCTCCTCCGACCATCGTCACGTCACCGACCTCATCTCTTCAGCTCCTCCCGTCAATCAACAACCGCCTCCTTCTCTCACCCCTTTCCCCCATTCCCTATCCTCGCCTCCCCCTCGCCGCTCCATACCGTCCTACGCCATCGCCGGAACCCTAGTCTCCTCGGCAGCTCTGGTCTACTATCTCTCCGATATCTCCTCTTCTCCATCCCCTACCTCGGACCGAATCTACACCGACCTGTCAGAAACCCTCGAGAAATCCAAATGCTCCGCGAGACGCGTCATGACACACATGAAACAAACAGGCGCAGCCGCAGCGGTCCTCTGGCGTTCGTTGCTGTCCGTATTGACATCAGCAAACCAGGGAGTCAGATCCGGGTTTGAGCTCCGTGTGGCAGCCCTCCTTGCTGACATTGCCGCGGCAAACTCTGCAAGGAGGATGGCGCTTGTTGGGGCTGGCCGTGGGGTTGTGGTGGATTGGCTGCTGGAGATTGCGTCTGGAAATGGAAATGGGGACAGGGGTGGGACCCAGGCTGAGGCAGCGAGAGCTCTGGCACACCTTGTGGCGGACCCTGCTGTCTGTGAAAAGGTTCTTGGGAGACCCGGTGCGGTGCCCAGCTTGTTGCGGTTTATTTTTTCCTTCCAGCCCAAGAAGCCCAATAAGGTAGCGTACCACTTGATCATGTATTCATTTGTACCCGCTGGTATGATAGTGAGGCTAACTCTTACCAATGACCACTCTAGTTTTGGCTTTTATAGTTGCTTGCTTTTTTTGTTGGTGCCTTGTTGTTATGCTATATTTGTTGGTAAATCAGGGCCGGTTTGAGTTTGAGGTACCTTGGGTAAAATCAAGTCTGGTAATGCCTAGGGCTGCTGCAAATTTAGGCCTCACTGGGTTCTCTCGGTCTTACTCTGTTGCTTGTTTTCTGATTGAAAAATTGTAGTGAAAATTGGGCAAGCTTGAACCTTACTATTTATAAGACGGAATTGCAATCCTGATTTAGCCTTAGGTTTGTGTAACAGTCATTAATTGTTGTTCTTTCTGGGGACAGAATTTTAAGCACTCTTCCTTGGATGGTTTAGATCCCTCGAGAGGACGGAGCATGCTTGTGGCCGCCTTGATGGATATCATCACCTCCAACTGTGACACAGCAGACCCTGCCTCTCTTCATCCTGTGCTTTCTGGCAATGCACGTTTACGTGACATTGCTTCTTCCATTGAAGTAATCGAACAAGGCAGTATACATTTCGAAAATGACAATAACAACAATGATGATGGTGATGATGGAGACATAGGAATGAAAGGTATAGGTATGAAGGTTCTAGGTGGTACGACTATTTTGGGGTTTTCTCCTGATAAGGGGGAGGAATTGACTGTACCATTGCATAATGCTGTGAGCTTGCCTGAGCTGGATCGGTCGTTTTCAGGCACCGTACCAGGGTTGTGGGACGACTTGCAAAGAGAGCATGTGGCGGTACCATTTGCTACATGGGCTCTAGCAAACTGGGCCCTGGCATCTGGTACAAACCGGTTAAGGATCCAAGAGCTGGATAAGGATGGTCAAGCAGTAATGGCAGCTTTGATGGCTCCAGAAAGGACTGTAAAATGGCATGGTTCTTTGGTTGCACATGCACTTTTGGACGACCCAAATTTGCCTCTGACTGGTTCGGTACCTCACTGGAGCTCGAGCCTGCTCAATACGGCTTTTGATGCAAGTGGGAGTGAGGATGTTTCATTGGTCCAGCTGGCACTCTCAACTTTTCTTGTTTCAGTTGAGAGGTCTGATGAGTCTAAGAAGGTTATCAGGGAGAAAGGCCTCGAACTTCTGAGAGGAATCACGAAACAAACTGAGAAAAATATTAATTTGCAAAAGATGTTAGTTAGGGTTTTGGGTCTCTTATGTGAGGATAACCATATGAATGGTTCTAGTGATACACATGCTCCATTGTCTATCGAGGAAGGCCAGAAATGGTCTGGGATTTTGATACGATGGATTTTTGACCGGTATTATCCAGATACTATGAGAGATACAGCTATTAGAATACTCTCCCGTATTCTGGAGGATTGTGGCCCTGCATCAGTACCAGTTTCTCAGGGTTGGTTGACTCTTTTGCTCAATGAAGTTCTGGGTTCAAGCCAGACTCAGAATTTGAAAGGAAATCCACCCCCTCCACAGGCTGATAAAGTGAAAGTATGTAATTCTGCTTCTTTGTCTAATATTGAAGCTTTCATATTGTTTCAGTACATTTTTTTTCAAATAGCAACCACTATCCACATTAGGAAATGTACCTGTTATCCGTGATCGTTTCAAAAGTACCACTAATAAGATGTACACTAACAGATTGCTAAAATATTAAACCACCACTTTTTCCTTAAACATGTTTTCAATTCAATATATCTTGGCAAATGAGAAATACATCGAAACACTCATGAGTGGTTTTCTGCAACTGCAACTGCTGTTGCGGAGCACATTAATCCGAGGAAAGTAACTTTACCGTAAAGTGGAATATCCAGTTAGATTATTGCTTGCTTCTTTAAATGCATGTTTCTTGCAAGTGTCCAAATTCTGGTATCTTTTGCTTATATAGATAAACGGCGGTGTCACCTGGATAATGAAAATGATAAAAGTAGCACTGGTTTTAGAGCAAAAGATATTAATACCATCTAAATTAATATGCATTTATCTCTCTCTCTGTTTCTATGCAGCATAGAATTGACCACTTCAATGCCTCCTCAGCCATGCCAATTGCTAACCAATTAGCTTCAGCAGTCGTCAGACAAGCTGGGATCCATTCGGAACCTGGGACCATATCCATCAACGAAACACCGTTGGCAGATTTTCTCTCTCTGGAACCATTTGCCACATCTCTCAAAAACGTTTTGAAACAGAAAAATCCTCCCAAATTTGACGCTGCTGACTCAGCCCTAGCCACACTACAAGCCATTAAAGCACTGTCTGAGCTTTGCTCAGATGACATAGCATGCCAGACAAAGATATCTAATTTAGGAGCTCTTTCCTTACTGAGGCGTTTCCTTTTGCGGGATGACTATGAAAAATTAGCTGCTAATGCAACATATGATGCGTCAAATAAATCAAATAATAGTGAGTCCAATGTAGAGTCTGGTACCGACAATTCTAGCATTCGTGTGCCGCCTGCTGCACATGTTAGGAGGCATGCAGCCCGACTATTAAACATTCTCTCGACTTTACCTCATGATAAGAGTGCAATAAAATATGACAAAATCTTGTGCAAGTGGCTTAACGACTGTGCTGCTGGACTTGTCCAATGCAATGATCTAAAGCTACAGAGCTACTGCAGATCAGTTTTGTTAAATGTTTCACTGCCTGAAAACCCTGAGAGAAAGATCCCTCAATTTTGTGATGGGCTGTTTTTTGTAAACCCAGAAATGCCCCAGGGATCTCTAGCATACCAAGAGGAAGGAAACAAAGAGAAAAATGAAAAGATGCATCCCATGTGGGATGTGGTGTTTGTGCACGGTTTACGAGGGGGACCCTTTAATTCGTGGCGAATAGCTGATAATAAGTGTTCAACTACTAGTAAGGCAGGTTTGGTAGAGAACATTGATCAGGATGCAGGAAAGGAAGGGACATGCTGGCCGAGAGAGTGGCTTTCCATGGATTTCCCTCATGGGCGGTTGTTCACTGTCAAGTACAAGGTAGTTTTGGAAAATATTGCATTGGGCTTTTGAATTTTTTTTCTTCTAACAAGATACAAAAGGTTACTAATGTATATTTCTTCATTGAAGATTAATCTATATTTAAATATCTGATAAAATTAGGTTCAGGTGTAATGAATGAGTTGAAAACTCTGCATTGTCATCGGATGCCTTCCAATTTATTATATAATTGTTGTCCCGATTCTCTCTCTTATTTTTTTCTTGTGAGTTGTATTTGAAGAAACTGTTTTTTAAATGCAATGCATTATTATATCCTAATTGAATGTATCTTGTGCAGACAAATTTATCTGATTGGACTGGAGCTAGCTTGCCTCTTCAGGTTTGTCCTTTCTCCAGCACTTTGTTAACTAAGAAAAGAAAAAAAGAATTTTCTCTTTTAGATAAGACGATATGTTTGTGTTTCTAGGAGGTGAGTTCCATGCTTCTCAGGAGGTTGTTGGCAGCAGGAATTGGCACTCGACCTGTTGTATTTGTTACTCACAGGTTTAATATTTTTTAAAAATTTGAAGAACATATTTTGATTTTATCATGTTAAGGCTATAAACTTGATTTTGTTTTCTCGTAATTCTAGTATGGGCGGTCTTGTGGTCAAGCAGATGCTTTTCCAAGCCAAGCTAAACAACCATAATGAATTCTTGCACAATACAGCTGGTATAGTAAGTATACAATCTTATCACGTTCAGTACATATTTTGCATACATATTGTTTTTACCGTAAAATATATCACCTCTTATTTTCTGTAGGTATTCTATAGCTGTCCCCATTTTGGGAGCAAACTAGCTGACATGCCCTGGCGAATGGGCTTCGTTCTTCGCCCAGCTCCTTCAGTTAGTACTATAATTTTGTAGAGGATATAAAATTCAATCTATCTTTCTGAGTTTGTTTTTTATTTAGTATATCTTAAATGAATTTTGTCTTATAGGTTGGAGAATTAAGGAGCGGATCCCCTCGATTATTAGAGCTGAATGACTTTATCAGAAACCTTAACAACAAGGGGACCCTTGACGTGCTTAGTTTTAGCGAGGTATGAAATTTGACTTTTGAAAATTATTAACACAACTTTTCAGCACTACTTGTTGAGAGCAATAATGAATTTGCCTGGATAACAGACTCAGGTTACGCCCATTGTAGAAGGATATGGTGGGTGGGCCCTTCGCATGGAAGTTGTGCCTATTGAATCTGCGTATCCTGGCTTTGGTGAATTAGTTGTAAGTGTAATATTCATTCATCAGCGAATAGATCACATGGGGGGTAAAGTAATTACCCATTTATCACTCGGTCCTTGAATCTTAGGACCTGTTTTGGTCCGTGAACAGTCTGATATATGCTGTTTTGATTGTACCATCATATTTTCTAATAAAAAGTATAAATGTGACTTGTAATCATTAATCAGATTCAGCTCACCTGGAAGGAGTCATCTCTCTGATATTTCTTTTAGTAGAAGTGGTTTGTTTCACATGGAGTTGCATAATATCTATTGTCATTAATTCTTTTGACTGAAATGGTCAGCAGGAATCCAGATGGAAAATTTTGCAAAATGGGAAATAGTGAAACTTTTAGGGACCTAAACATAGTAAGACCAGTCTGTAATATGCTCTCTGTACATCCTATGCATGGTGTTAATCGTTATGTATCTGTTGCATGATAACTATTACCAGGTATTGGATGGAACTGATCATGTAAACTCATGCAAGCCATTGAACAAGTTAGATCCATCTTATGCCGAGACGCTCAAATTCTTAAAGAAACTGACAGCTCAACGTGATAAGAATTAGAAATTCAGGAATTTTGAAATCTTTTCTATGAGGTACCAATAGGTGAGCTTAGCAATGAGAGTTTAGGGATTCATCTGATGTACAGACTATAGAGAATTTGTGTTTGTTGTAATTAAGAGATGTATTGTGCCCCTTGTATGGCACCTTTGGTTGTAATATGCCATAGCACTGATTTTTGTATAATGTCCATCAGTCCATGTATATATCAAAGTAGATAGTCAACAATTTATTAAATAAATAAATTAACATTTACTGCTTTAGGACAACCAGTAGTTTGATTGTAGCAGCTAATTCTCTCTAAACTTTACATAATATGGATATGAACAAGAGTGTTTTATAGTACGACATGATACAAATTGATGTGGCACTACTTTTAAAGTGTTCATGCTACATAGGTTAAATTCTATGGTTGAAGTTTCAAGTTTCTCATTTATTCTTTCTCTATTCAATGGAGTGCCAAACCAGCACCAGCCCTTGTTAAAGAAAAGAGGCTACGGGAGTAAAGAATTTACGTTAAAACGGACGACTCTGATCTCATTCTACACGGACAGGTATTGCACTGGATCTGAATTCAGAATCTTCACGTATTGCTCATTAACAGAATTTAAACACTAAAATAGGCGTGTGTGTGTGTGTTCCCTTTTCGTTCCATTCCTTGCTCAACAAAATGGAGTCGGTCTTTTGACAGTAGACGCGAGTCGCGCACATCGCCACGCAAGCGAAAGCAGAAGGTATTTTCCGAATAAACAAATGCGGAGCTAATATTTTAAAATTTTACTGGCGATGTCCATCGAGTACCATTTTTGTAGAAAACTGTCTTACTTTTCTCCTATTGAGATTGAGGTATCTGCTCATTTGATCTGACAATACCCGGGGTACAATTGGGCGTATCATTTGTAATCCTTTTATTTATAAACTATCTGCAAATTATTATGAATAGTTCACTAAACTTTATCTCAATTTTCACTATTACACAAAACTCCAAACTCAGGCTGTGTATAGCTAACACCAGAACTTAGATCTACAGCATTTGTGGTATGACCCCAAGGTCCTGATTGTATACCCTGGTGGTTATTTTGGAAGATGATTTTGAATGGGGCCTGTTTTGTCTCAAAACAGGCATGAAAGTGCTATTTTGTAGATTTACCCCTTACAATTTTGAAGTTAACCGGCCTTTCAAGCTTATACTATTTAGGTGTTTGTTACATCGTTTTGTTTGCCTTACAAGCATGTAGAAAACTAAGTAATGTGAATTGTTCTTCCTATTATAGTCTCATGGACAATAAACTGGATTGTGAAGAAGAGTTTGTATTTCTTGATTTAGATGGCTGCATCTTTTCTGACATACCTTCAAATGTCCCATATGTACTCTCCGGGTTGGATACTCTCTATCTCCAACCTTAGTAATTGGCGACTGCCTAAAGCTGATTGGTGAGTACCAAGAGACTGTTGGGATGTGCTATTTCTTCTCTGAAACCAAATCCAGCAATTTTAACAAATTCTCAAAGCAAGTAAAACCCCTTGATAGCCTCCGAAAAGTAATCAAATTCAGGGTTTTGAGTGAGGATCAATGCAAAGCTGAGCTTACTGGCAATTCATAATTTCTTCCTAGGTGCAATTTGGGGAAGGTGGGGTCTGCATACATGGTATTTATTTACTGGGGCAAGTGAGATATTTCTTGTTTCTAGGGATAATACATGAAATTTTCATATTTTGAAAGGCATGTTTTTAGAAGAAATCTCCTTGTAATTTGATTCTTTGGGTGACACATTGTGGTTCTGTTTTTTATTTTTTGTTCTCATGGACATATTGTTTAGTTATATTTTATTTTATGATGCTGTTTGTTTTATTTCAACATCATTCCAGTTCCATTTTGGCAGAACGCCACCTCTGTACTTGTTCCTGCTTAATTCACAATGTACTAGTGTGTTTTGTTTTAACTTAACCGTAAATATTCATTTCAGCATTGCTCAAAATTCCTACCTCTTTCAGGTGCATGCGTATTACAATTTTAAATTGCACTGCTGTTTTGATATCTGCAATATATGAAACTTCAATGTCCAACTGAAGGATATCCCTCTTGGCAGCACTGGTACAAATGGGATAAGTATTGTAGTTCCTAGTTGAATTAATTGCACCTGATCTTCTGAACTCCCAGCTTTGATAATATAAACTCATACCTTTTACCAGGTAATAATTTTCACCAAGACAACTCTTGCCACTCCCTACTTGTGAAATGGTGGCCATCTGGTGGCCTATACTTGGAGCTGCTGTACCTGCAGTGCTTGCTGGCCAAGCAATTATTGGAAAGATAAGGGGAGATGAAGAAAGTCGCCTGAAAGCTGCAAGAGGCCGTGGAAACAACTCTGATGAGGTTTTTGTCTGTGAACGGGTCTGCACCTCCAAGCGAATGCTGAAGAAGGTTGGGGCCTTATCCAAGGACCCAATGCCTGATACCTGTGTGACTGTCTGTGGTGTTTCTGAGCTGGATGCATGTGCTGACGCATGTGCACGGACAGTGTGCGTGAATCAGTACCAAGTACCCAACTGGAATGATACTTGTTTGAAACGCTGCCAGAGCGAGTGTCTAAAGCTCTTTTCGTCTTCGGAATAGGATGTTAGAAGTCATTTTTTGTTTTAATTGTTGTGAAGTTCTCTTTTCCAAAGGACCTTTTTTTAATAAACATTTTCAAAGGATATTGGTATTCATCTTTTGAATTGTGGTTATGACAAAATTTGTCGGTTTTACTAAGGTTTATAGTTAGTGGTGTTTTGTAATCCTTGTGTCGTCATTATGCTTTCATGAGATGTAACACAGCAAGTTTTGCTACTTACCAATGCAATTCTCAGATTCATACGTCTCATAACAAATCACCTTAATAAATTTAAGTTATATTGGTTTGTTCTTGTGTCTAGTTGGTCTGAATGCCCATAAACCTACTTGGTGGTTTCCTATGATGACACAACATGTAAATAATAAACAGTATATCATTTTTTTATGATGTAGAAAACAAACATATAATCTGATCTGTGTTCATAAGAATCTTGAACTGAGTCTGACACATTTGATATAATCTATAAATGTTTTAATTGTGTGCATTAGTCAGCGGTATATTCATGTAAGTTGTTTTAAGGCAATATAAATCTGAATATATTGAACCAACAATTACCATGGCATTTTTTTGTAACGACCACAGCAACAAACCGACGACTCATCCGTTCCCAGCCTGGTTTTAACTTGAAGATGCAGTTCTCTGCATATATCATATTGAAGCTCAAGGCTATCTGCTGATTGTACGAAAAATTTAATTGTTGTAGGAAGGTTGCGGCGGAAGCATTGAAAGAATAATTTCGTCAAACATATTGTGAGCATACATCAACATCCATTCAAATGAAGAAATATGAAAAACACACAAGAACTAACCACAACAAGCAATAAGCACAAGGAAATAAAAGAGAAACAAGATTTTACAAGAAAAAATTACCGAAGCACGACACAAAATCGCTATACTTCTTTCCACACTCTTTTTATAATTTCATGCACTATTTTAAAATTCCCTACTGTATTTTGGTTAATTGGTACAAAAGAGCAGAATTCTAGAAAAAGATGACTTGAAGAGAACACTTCACTTTACAAAGAGATGACTTACAGCTTGTATTTTTCTTTTTGTATCATTCATGCTCGTAGGCTCACAAACACTTCTAGCAGCTAATTCACCCTGCTTATCCCTTCCTATACATGTATTTTTGAAAGATAATTCTAATCGCAAAACATAGGAAAAGTGTATCCTGTGAAATCCCAGCCTAGTAAAGTGTCTTTTACTGGAATGAAAATCAGTGGAAGTTCAACCTGACAGACTCTATCAGGGTTTCAAAAAATAAAAAAAATCAGAGGAGTTCAATAGAAGCAAAACCGCTCAAGTTCCATTCGGAACTTCTCCGTGAAAACACAAAATAGGCTGCGGCCCAATACTCTTGTCTTCACCGGATCAACATTAATTGTCTTTCTCTCAGAGATGGAAAAGAAAATGGGTAAATTTTCTAGATACTTTTAAAATACTTCTTTAATTTTTTATTAATTATTCATGTACTCTTTGTTATCTATATGTCTCTCAACTCGGGATATATATATATATAGATATAGAGATAGATAGATAGAGAGATGGACTTGGGTGAGTTATAGAGTAAAATACGTTTGTACTCCACACCATATTTTCATTTTAAAAATTCAAACAACTGATTCAAGCCTTCCAATATGTTCTCTATATTGAAATGTGCTTCGAGACTAAATTTTATATTTTTTAGAATTTTTTTACTATTTATTAAGCCAATTTGAAAATCTGAAAATTCGGGTGAACAGTAGAAAACAGTAAAAAAATTTGGACCACCGGATCAGCGGTTTTCAAAGTGGCTTAATAATTAGTAAAAAAGATTCAAAAAAATGTAAAATTTGGTCTCCAAGCACATTTCAATATGGAGATCGTGTTGAGCGGTTTGGATCAGTTATTTGGATTTTCAAAATGGCTAAAATGTACCATGGAGCACCAACATGTTTTACTCCATGGCACACCCAAGTCCATCTCTCTCTCTCTCTCTATATATATATAGAGAGAGAGAGAGAGAGGGCAGAACTAGGGTGTTCTTAAGCTCACCAAAGTGTTTGGTGAGCTTAACTCCAAAATCTGTTAAATTGGTTTCAAATGACGAATCCGAACCGTTGGAACCCGCCTACCTTACGGGTGATGCGTCTATATGTGAAAATTTTAAACATTCGAATTAATTTAGTATAAAGTCAATTGGTCAAAATTAGAAGGTTAATAAATTAATTTTAGTGCATTCATTTTTTTAATGTTTTTTGATCGCTTGACTTTATATTAAATTAATTCGAATGTTTAAAATTTTCACATGTAGATGCATCACTCATAAGGTAGGCGGATTTTAACGGTTCGGATTCGTCATTTGAAATCGATTTGATGGGTTTTGGAGTTAAGCTCACCAAACACCTTGGCGAGCTTAAGAACACCCTAGTTCTACTCATATATATATATATATATATATAGAGTAAGTCTACCATACATTGTAATGCATAGGCACCTCTGTGCATTGGACTATAAATCACCATATTCAAAGTCCAAATGACCGATCCAAACCGTTCATCTTGTTCTCCATATTAATATGTGCTTGGAGACCAAATTTTATATTTTTTAGAATTTGTTTACTATTTATTAAGCCACATTGAAAATCGTTGATCCAACGGTTACAGTAAAATCAAAAGGCACCGTTGGATCAGTGATTTTCAAAGTGACTTAATAAATAGTAAACAAATTCTAAAAAATATAAAATTTGGTCTCCAAGCACATATTAATATGGAGAACAAGATGAACGGTTTGGATCGGTTATTTGGATTTTGAATCCGTGATTTATAGTCCAATGCACAGAGGTGCCTATGCATTGGAATGTATGGTAGACTTACTATATATATATATATATATATATAGAGTAAGTCTACCATACATTGCAATGCATAGGCATCTCTATGCATTGGACTATAAATCACCATATTCAAAGTCCAAATGACCGATCCAAACCGTTCATCTTGTTCTCCATATTAATATGTGCTTGGAGACCAAATTTTATATTTTTTGGAATTTGTTTACTATTTATTAAGCCACATTGAAAATCGTTGATCCAACGGTTACAGTAAAATCAAAAGGCACCGTTGGATCAGTGATTTTCAAAGTGACTTAATAAATAGTAAACAAATTCTAAAAAATATAAAATTTGGTCTCCAAGCACATATTAATATGGAGAACAAGATGAACGGTTTGGATCGGTTATTTGGACTTTGAATCCGTGATTTATAGTCCAATGCACAGAGGTGCCTATGCATTGGAATGTATGGTAGACTTACTATATAGAGTAAGTCTACCATACATTGCAATGCATAGGCACCTCTATGCATTGGACTATAAATCACCATATTCAAAGTCCAAATGACCGATCCAAACCATTCATCTTGTTCTCCATATTAATATGTGCTTGGAGACCAAATTTTACATTTTTTGGAATTTTTTTACTATTTATTAAGCCACATTGAAAATCGCTGATCCAACGGTTACAGTAAAATCAAAAGGCACCGTTGGATCAGTGATTTTCAAAGTGACTTAATAAATAGTAAACAAATTCCAAAAAATATAAAATTTGGTCTCCAAGCACATATTAATATGGAGAACAAGATGAACGGTTTGGATTGGTTATTTGGACTTTGAATCCGTGATTTATAGTCCAATGCACAAAGGTGCTTATGCATTGCAATGTATGGTAGACTTACTATATATATATACACGGTGAGTTGCGAAGTAAAACACGTTTATACTTCACGCAATATCTTCATTTTCAAAGTTCAAATAGTCTATTCAAAGTTCAAATAGTCTATTCGAATCTTCCAGCATGTTCTTCATAATAAAATAGGCTTGGAAACTAAATTTTATATTTTTTGGATTTTTTTTTACTATTTATTAAGCCACTTAGAAAATTTGAAAATCTGGGTGAACAGTAAAAATTTCTGGACCATCGGATCGGCGATTTTCAAAGTGGCTTAATAAATAGTAAAAAAAATTCTAAAAAATATAAAATTTGGTCTCCAAGCACATTTCAATATGGAGATCATGTTGAGCGATCCAGGTCGACGTTTTGAACTTTAAAATCGCAAAATATGAGTGTGAAGTAAAATAGTCGCTTTATTAAATATTATTTTTAATTTTTATCGGAAGCGGACTTGTAAATAGACCACAAAATCGGAATCGGAAGAATTGATAGGATTTGGTTAAATTAGATGAGAAACTCGATTTTTTCAAAAAATTATATCAAGATAAAAAAGTTACGTAAACTATTTTTTTAGAGAATAATGTAAAATATTAAAATATTAAATTTAATTTTGAAACATAATTCATAAGAGCATAGTTCATAAGACTATTTTTTTGTAGTTCAACTCATATTGAAACAGTTGAACCTCAAAAAATAATTTAATGTTTTATATTAAATTCAATCTATTTCTTTGTGAAAGAATATAACTCGTTTCTTTGAAACAGAAAAAAATAATAGGTTTTTTGTGGTCTGTCAAATTTTCTTTCCACCTTTCTTTTGTTATATTTTGAAATAACTTGATAAAAGAACTCAGACAAATTTGTTACAACTCGCTCGATTTCACCAATAAATAAGAGCATCCATTGACTGATGGAAATAAATTTGCTGCGATCCGAATTGGATGAACAATATCCTAAAATTTTTGCTTTTTCAAATTCAATTATCAATTTATTTTGAGATGCGTGCACAGAAAAAGTTGAACGGTTAGATTTAAAAAAGTAGGGATTTCAGGGTACTGTTTATCAAATTCGGATCGCAGCGGATTTCATTCCTTGACTGATTGAGTTCTGAATCCGGAACCTTTCCAAAGCAAATATTATGTGTTAATTATTAACCTACACACGGTGATACTATCCGATCCGCTGCTTATCATATCGCTAAGACGCACGAGGATCTCATTTCTCCTCAAAAGTTCCTCTGATGGAGAGATGTACAAAAGATGTGACCATTGATCGCCTCTGCATTCAGCGAATCTTAGTCATTTTCTAAGGATGAAGAGAAAATAGATTTTTTTTCAGAAGTGAAAAAATAAAATTGATTATTTTTTCTTCAAAAAATAATAGATAGGCATTAATAATGTGATTCTAATAGTTTTTGAACAAATACGTGATCAAGATGGAATTTAACGTCTAAAAAACACTGAAACTGCAATGTTAGTACGGTTCCAAAAACTTGCATCCGGCAATACCGCATCATCGTTAATGTGGTTTCATCCATTGTTCAAAGAAAAATTTAATTAATCATTCACTTTCTTAAAAAATCGTAAAAATACCTCCTCATATTAAAATGTAGTCGCAAATAGCAATGATGATGATGAATTTTTTTTTTAATAGTTATTAATGAGGTTATTATGATCCCGCTTGGATGAACGAACAAAGTGCGTGTTTTAAACTGTAAGGTGGGCCCCGCTAGTCGGTGTTTTGGTTTACTCAAAAATAATGTGCCCCTTGTGCAAGTAAAAAATATTGATGATCATTTGGTGAGGTACGGACGATAATAAGAGGATCGCCTTTTTCTTTTTAAAATAAAGGAGGTGATTCTGAGCTAATTTCGAGAAACTTCCAACTCCGGATCTCGTGTGGCGCAATGCTTTTTCCGGGTTTATTGCCAAGCGTGTGATTGTATTGATTTAAGGATACATGGAAATATAGTTCATATATACCATAAAAACAAAAAAAACAAAAAAATTCAATTTTAAAAATTGCCCATTTAAATTAATACTAAATTATACTTATTTAAAAACATATAGTTTTATCTTCTTTTTTTCCAATTTTTTTGTAATTAGATATTGTCATACATCTGATCAAACTTCGCTACTAATATTCATAGGCTCGAACCGGCCAAAATTACTACATTGGGGTCTTACATGAAAAATTTACGGCTAGGGGTGTAAACGGATCGGATATTATCTGATTTCGTCCGGATCCGAATCCAAAAGGTTATCTAAATTATTCGATTTATATCCGTGTTCGTATCTGAAAAATTATAACCGATAAGGATACAGTAAGACTTTTAAATATTCATATCTGATTGTTTACACTTTTAAACTACAACAAATATGTTATATGTTCTTAATTGATTTATTAAATTACATATTGTACTAATAATTTATTAAATTGTATATAGATATATATTTTGATGAACAATAAAGCACTATGACATAATTAGTGATTAATATTTTAATAATATAATAGATGTTTTGTAACCAACAAACTAATTATGAAAAATATTTGTATCCGTTCGATATCCAATCCGTATCCGCAACGTTTAATATCTAATCCGTATTCGAAAAATTATAACGGATACGAATATGGTAAGTACTGGATTCCAGTGCGTCTGCAATAGGCTCGGATTTTTTCCTGTATTACCCTGAAGTTCACAGAAATTGGTTAAGTACTGAGTGCGTCCGCACTCAGATTCAGTGCGGATGAGCCACCCACACTGGGCCCCAAAAAGCAGTTTTCTGTATTTGCAAATCTCAGAATCAGACCATTAATGATTTGATCTTTGCCTAGATTGTTCTACACACTTATGGATCACATCTTATTGAATATATAGATTGTCTAATGTCTTAATTTTGATCACTTTAATTGTGACAACCATATTATACAATTTATAATTATATTACATATATGCTCAACGTTGGATTAAGATCCAACACTCTCTTGACAGTAATATACAAAGTTTATGCTATTTTTAAAATTTATGATTATTTCTATCTTTATAAATGATAAATTAACCTTTACATACTAAGTACATTATATATATATTTTTTACATTAAATCTTCTTTCTTAATTTTATCTTTCACCGAACACTTAGGTCTTCAGTAAGTATAAAATTTTAATCCCTTAATTGGTTCTTGAATGGGGGCAAGTGTAATTGCAAGTTAAGCGAGTAAAATCCTCTGGCGTCGAAGGGGAGAATTGTTCGTTCTTCAGTGAGGATTGTCGATCCCAATCTTCTTGCTCCGTTAGTGTCTTCTTCAATCGCCACCAATCTTTCTTCTTTTTCACCATTAAAGTCTAGATCTCAAAGAGAAAGCGAGGGAGAGGAGGCGTAGCCCCTCCGCCTCTTTTCTCCGCTTCCTCCAACCACCACTTTTTTAACCGTCACTCTAACCTTGTTCTCGATCTCTAAAACCTCTACACCGAAATCCTAATCAGAGGTGGGGGAGGTCACAGCCAGTGCCAGCCTCTCCCACCTGCCCACCACCCCCTTTTCCTTGTTCTAGATGTCTCTGTCTTGGTGTTGTTAGCCGACTAGTGCAGCGGAGAGCAAGAAGGTGAGAGAGGAGATTGACGATCGCTTGAAGTCAATTCGTTAGATGTTATTGTTATGTTATTAGTGATTGTATTGTGTTTTTTAGATGTTGTTGTGTGTTTTATATTTATTGTGTTGTTTGGATGATATTGTGATGATGTTGTGATGTTGCGGTGATGGATGTAATTTTATTTTTATTTAATGAAAAATTATATTTGACAGCTACTATCAAGGTTTAAAAAAAAAAAAAAAAAAGAAGAAGAAGGATGCTGAATGCTATCTTATTTTAATTTAGTTAACAGTTAACACTAAAGAGTAAGGACGGAAATAAATCTGCTGCAATCCCTCCTCTGTATCTCTCTCCTCTTTCTCTTTTCTTTGAAAAAAAAAGAATTGCACGATAGCAGGACTCTGCTATTGGTCCGAAATTGCAGCAGATTTTTATCCAGTAAGGACAGATATTTGTTGGGTAAGGAACGGTCTAGGCCGATAGCATAGTCACATGATTCGTAAATTATTAACGAATTAAATTCGGATAATTTATTTTTTCTGTGATGCCAAATTGACTGTCAAATTATTTAATTAACCGAATTTTGATCAAATTAAACTTGAATAATTAGCAAATTTTACGCCTTATTTGCAAAAAAAATCAGATTTTTTTTCATAACATTTTTTTTTTTGCTCTCTTACAAGACTGCTATCTCTAGTTTGAATTATTTCCGAATCACGGACTTTTGATCTCGTCGAATCGAATCCAAATAATTAATTTGTTAGTGTTACTGGTAGTACAATCAATGACACATGTTAGACTACACTACTATATGGCAGAGAAACTTACATTCCTCTTCTAGAAACAGGCCCATTGACTACTTGAAATTGAAAGGGCAAAAGCGGACACAACGTGCCCAAGCGGCTGACACCTAGCTGCCTTGCGAAATAAAAAGGAAAAAGACCCCCAGCTTTGTTGTGATCGGCTTAATCAGTAGTTGTGCATATCGACATGAAGTGGGTTTCTTGGTGTGGGTCTGTTTCGTTAAATATTGGAGTTTTAACCCATTTCACGAAAGAACACAATAATTTACGAAACAGAAACCCACAATATATTTGATGGGCAACACGGAAAGAGGAGGTTGGAATAGAAAATTAGGAAAAACATAAAAAAGGAAGGGCAAAAGCCGAAAGGGTCTCAACTCTCACGCAGCGATCCGCTAGCTGGCACCTGTTGCCTTCTCCACGACCACGAGCGTATCACATCTTTCTCTACACCCGACATATCAAGGGAACAAAAATTGAAATTGAAACCAAAATCGAAATCAAAATATATGGCATCCGTTTTGCTTCTCTCTCGACCGCCCGTTCTCTCCCCCTTTTCGAGTCGTTTGTCTACGAAGAAAGCTTTTTGGAGCTCTTCGCACCGTTCTAACATTCGTGCTTGCTCTGCTTCTCCAGCTGAGGCGAGAGTTGTTGTCACCAGAGAGAGAGGGAAGAACGCGAAGCTCATTAATGCCCTGGTAAGTAAGTGATTTCTATTTTTACCTAGTACATGAGATTCTCTTACAAAGTTCTCTAAATTTGTATCATTGATATACATTACGGGGAGTGGTTTTGTGAAGATAAGATAAAATCTCGCGGGCTATCTGTACGAGACTGAATCTCAGTTTGTTCATGAATCAGTAACTTACAATGTTTTCAAGGTAGATGAACCTTCTTTTCTTTCCCATCTCAAAATAAAATAAATAGCTTCTAAATTTGCCTATTTCCAGGGAGAAATGTTGGTATATCCATTAAATTATTCTAAATTGCCTATTTCCCCATTTTAAATGATGGTAATTACTGTTGAGGACGGTTCAAATGCCTCAATTTCTTTTGCCTTTATCATGTCTCCATTCAAGTGTAAATTTCGGCGGACGTCACTAACTTGGTGCTTTGTCACAAATTAGTCACTTAACTTATCATTTGTCCCAAATTCCCAATCAAGTCTCTCTATAACTTTTCCATCCAATTAGGTACCTTTAGATGAAACAAGGAATAGACATAATCTCAAATTTGAGAATAGTAGCTGACCCAACTTTTGATTGGGTTAGTAGAATAGTGGATTAGTGCTATTCTTGCTCCATCCAAACATAGAATAGCTCAAAAGAATACTGCCATTCTTGCTCCATCCAAACGCGGGGAATATGCTCATCCATCCCCATATCACTTTATATTTTATTATTTTTTTGGATGGAGAAGTTATAGAGGACTTGATTGGGACAAATGAAAAGTTAGTGAGGGATAAATCAAATTTGAATGACCAATTCGTGACAAACAACAAAGTTTAGTTACCTCCAACAAAATTTACCCATTTAAGAAGTACAATAGCTTAAAATTTAAATTTAAATGTCAAAATAAAACCGTTAGATATGATTTATATCATTTTCTCTTCACATGTATCATTACATTTCGATTAGTATTGAGAGCTTGCAAAAATATACCAATGTGGATAAATTCTGGACATTGATTTTTCAATTTATTGTTTCATTTAAAATCAAAATCAAAAGGTGATATTTTTTATGTGCATGTGATATTTTTTAGGTTAGCACCCTTTTCATTGTATTACCATTAATTTATCATTCTCTTCAAACAAGCACATTCTAACTGTCCAACTACGATCAATATTTTTTTTTATCATAATCGGACAATAAGAATGTGTTCATTTGAAGAGAAGGGTTAATTGGTCCTTTCATCTTGAAATAAAAGATTGCGATAAGCTGAAATTAAATTTTAAAATTAGATTAAAGAAAGGGTATGATAATGGTTGTTCGTTTTTAGTGGGGAAATAAGAAATTTTCATATTTTGATGGTGAAATTGGATATTTAGAAGTTTTTGATGGGTATGGCAACAATTGTCCCTAAATTATATTACTAACTGGAAGGAAAAAGAACCAATAGAAAGAGAGTGTAATTCCATTATGAATTTCAATTTCTTAATAGCATCTAAGGACAAATACTGTGTCTAGATCAATGAAGACCTTTCTTCAAATTCTCTCACCAATTTGCAAAAAAATTGGGATTAGGGCTCAGTGTATTTCCAATTACGCGCATTTCTTTAAATCTGAAAGCATGCGATCTTATGGTGTTTCTACTAGTCAGCACTTAACAGTGATTTGTATCTATTTGGCTGTGCAGGCAAAGCATGATATCAGGTGTTTAGAGTTTCCTCTGATAAAGCATGTTCAAGGGCCAGATGCTGATAGGCTTTCTCATGTCTTGCGTAGTATGTTTTAACCACAATATCTCTATTTTCATGTTTACGTAATTTTATGTACATCTCATTTTATTCTTTGTCATACGTGGCTTTTCTAAAATTATAGTAGATTAGTCTCAGTTGCTTAGCTTGTCATTGGCCTTCTGTTACCAGATGATAGCTTTGATTGGATTATTATAACCTCACCGGAAGCTGGATCAGTGTTCCTCAATGCATGGAAGTAAGGGTAAAATGATTTTTGTGTCAACTAACTCTTTTGTTCTTTGCCTGCTACTGTCAGATCTCATCATAGTAGAAAAGATATGGATTATCTTTGTGTTATATTTGTAATTACATCAATCTAAGTTACCTTATGTCAGAGCGGCAGGAAATCCAAGAGTGCAAGTTGGAGTGGTCGGCCAAGGCACGGCTAGCACATTTCTCGAAGCATCTAAGGTTCCTGATCAACCTCTTCAGATTGCATTCTCTCCTTCTAAAGGTATCTGTTTCTTGTGTGGGAAGTACAAAATAATTTCACACCTTTTTCACTTAAAATTGAGGATGATAGAATTGTTTCTCTTTTCTATTTTTCTTGTCAGCAACGGGAAAAGTTTTGGCTCAAGAGCTTCCAAGATCGGGTCAAATCAGCTGTAGGGTTTTGTATCCTGCTTCAGTAAAAGCGAGCAATGAAATAGGTATACTGAGTTATTCTGTCAAATTTATAAATTCTGCTCCTAAAGGGCCACAACTTTCTTTCGTTGTTCGAAAAGGTTCCTTGGCTTTTATTTGTGAAAATTGTTTAATAAGCTATTGAGGATTGCTGGATGTAGTTTCATCTGTTTAATTGGTGTCAAAATATTTCAGTTGACTGCCACATCATCGATGCTTGACTTAACAGTGTAAGAACCTAATTTGTTAGCAATAGCAATTAGTTCAAGGTCCGACTCAAACCAAAAAAGGATTATAAATGAGAAAAATGAAAGCATTCAAACATTAATTGAAGTTTGCGGATTAATGATGCATTGTTAAGACCTTTTCAATAACCTGACCTTTTCAGTGTAATATTTAGACTTGTAACCATGAGTTGTCCCTTTGGTGTGCAGAGGACGGCTTGTCAGGCAGAGGATTTGATGTTTTGAGGCTCAATACATACGACACTGTAAATTATTTAGCACCTTATTTATGTATATTTTTTATACTTTGCATGACTTGTTAAAATCAGGTATAAGAAAAGGAACTTGTTAAAATCTACGACTTTCTGAAGGTACCGGTTCAAGAGGTAGACCCACAGGAATTAGAGCAGGCTCTTTTGGTCCCTGTTGTTGCTGTTGCCTCTCCTTCTGCTTTGCGGTACTTTAGTAAATTTTTTTCATATTTTTTTTTCTGAATTTGTATTAAATTACTTGTGGATTAATGTAACAATACATTTTCTAAAACAGTGCCTGGGTTAATCTGGTATCTAATTTCGGGTGGGACAACTCGGTGGCATGCATTGGAGAAACAACTGCTGCAGCAGCTAAAAGATTAGGCCTCACGAATATTTATTATCCCAAAAATCCCGGCATCGAAGGGTAATAGTTTCTCTTTTGTTTGAACAATTGAATTTATAACTTGGTTGATCATATTATTATTATCGTCGTCATCATTATTATTTTGTTAAATCTGCAGGTGGATTGAAAGCATACTTGAAGCTCTCAATTCGAGTAACCAATCCCAAGAGGTGGTATTCTCCCATACAAGAAAAAAAAGGTTACATGCCTTTCCTTACAGCAGTTTTTGTAGCTTTTGAAATGAATTGATTGGGATCTTCTCATTTTCAGGCTATAGCTCGGTGATGAGGATTGTAAGTGCAGGATAAGTTATTTTGAAGTGGCAATTTTCAATTGTTTTCATTTGTTATTTTTTCTGCAGTAGAGAATGCAAATTGTACAGATTTTACTATTTAAGTGACAATTGTACGTGCAGATTAGTTATTTTGAAGTGGCAACTTTCAATTGCTTTCATTTATTACTGTATGCAAATTGTAAATTTTTAATGACAACATTTGTAGATAGGAAAGATTTCTCTTTTTTTACTTTTGTGACGTGTGCATTGAATGGAGAGGATATCGACATACCACCAGGCACCAGCAATAACCCACTGGACCAGCCAGGAAGTAGGCCTGATTAATAGAATTAAAGCTTCTGAGTAGGTTAGATCATGTATTTGTTTTCAGAGCTACTTTTGTATATATTGAGTTTAACTGAGGATTTCGCTCAAATGGAAGGTGTATCAAATTTCAGGATACTTGTCGGCCTTTTCCCTTTTCTTTTACTTGGGTTTTAACGTTGTATTAAAGCCTGTTATGTAGATGTGCATGGGGAGAGAATAAAAATATAACATCAATCGACTAAAATGATTCCTAGCACATTAGAAGATGCACCTTCCAGATATTAGAGGGAGCTATGAAATTTTATTAACTTTAACGAATGCAGAATCTTTCTATTTTCTAAAATGGGGAATCATAAAAAACACTTTAACTTTTTCTACTTGTATTTGAGCTTTTCAACAAGTGGAGAATGACCAAGTACAAGAGTAGAGCTAGGGTATTCTTAAGCTCACCAAGTTTTTCTAAATTTTTTAACTTAATTTAGTATAAAGTTAAGCTGTCAAAATTTTAATGCATTAATTTTTTTTATCATATTTTGACCGTTTAATTTTATGCTAAATTAATTTGAAATTTTATAAATTTGATATGTAAATATATAATTTGTCAAGTATATTGATATATGTAGTTTAATTTTATCATTTGAAATCAATCGATAAATTTAAAAATTAAGCTAAAAAAACTCGGCGAGCTTAACATCACGCTAGTTTTACTCTAATATAATTTTGGGTAGACGCATATATTGACTTGTAACTTGTGCGAAGCCAGTATTCTACGAGTTGGTATGAAACAATATCTTAGAAAACGAACGCATGTTGGAGCACGTCACGGAGTGGCCTGAATGTCTGTCAGATATGCAACTCATTTTTGTAGTAATCACTAATCATGCTTCGCTGTTTATGCAATTATTTTATGAAACGGTTTTCATAAAATGGAAAATGTTGCAAAATTTTATAATTTTGAGGGGAGACATGAAATACCCCAATTATACCATATCTTCTTTGGTTTACCATAGAATATGCTAGTCCCGAGTTTTTTAAAAATACCAATTTTATAAAATATTTTAATAAAAATAATCAGAATTTGACCAACTTTTTAAAAATACTTAAACCGTGGATTTTTTTCACGGTCCGGACATTTTTTTTTTATAAACTCATTTTTTTATAATATATAATATATAATATATAATATATGTATATGTATATGTATCTGTATTATATGTATATATAATATAGCGGCGCAATAGCGCGTTCAATAGCGCCCTATAGCGTCGCAATTGATACAGGGATCTCTGCTGGTAAATCAGCAAATCTGGATTGATACAGGGAATCAAACTATAAAAGTGATTATACCAGCATGTAGAGCATTCAAAAATACACAGAATTGACACAAATTTTAATTTATTTGGATTTTTCTACTGTTAGTTATGAATTTTCAAAGTTTAGCTTCCAAAAAAACTTTAAACAACCATAACTTTGGCTAGAAAAATCGAATTTACGCGTATGACCACTTTTCAGAAAGGGGGGGACGAGACGGATCCGAATATCACTCCAGGGGACACTCCTGGATATCCAAAGCATCAAAATTTCAAAAAAAAACGTCGTTTAGATTTTTTTTTTTTATAAACTCATTCTTTTTATAATATATATATATATAGAGAGAGAGTGTGTGTGGCTAAGCTCAAATCGTTTGTTCATGGACTCAGGAACAAACGATTCGGTTCTCTAATTTCTGAAGTTCAAATGGATGATCCAAACCGTTAGATGTTTAATCTATATTAAAATGTGCTTGGAGAAATTTTTTTACTATTTATTAAGATGGTTTGAAAGTCGTTGTTTTTTTATGGTGCAGAATTTAAATAAAAACAGTGACTTTCAAACGATCTTAATAAATAGTAAAAGAAATCCAAAAAATATAAAATTTTGTCTCCAAGCATATTTTAATATAAATTAAACATCTAACGGTTTGGATCGGCCATTTGAACTTCGAAAATCAAAGAACTTTAGGAACAAACGATTTGAGCTTAGCCACTCTATATATATATATATATGAGTAGAACTATGGTGTTCTTAAGCTCACCAAAGTGTTTGGTGAGCTTAACTCCGAAACCCATCAAATCGGTTTCAAATGACGAATTCGAACCGTTGGAACCCGCCTACCTTACGAGTGATGCGTCTACATGTAAAAATTTTAAACATTCGAATTGATTTAGTATAAAGTCAATCGGTCAAAATTAGAAGGTTAATAAACTAATTTTAGTGCATTCATTTTTTGAACATTTTTTGACCGCTTGACTTTATAATAAATTAATCCGAATGTTTAAAATTTTCACATATAGATGCGTCACTCATAAGATAGGTGGATTTCAACAGTTCGGATTCGTTATTTGAAACCGATTTGATGGATTTTGGAGTTAAACTCACCAAACACTTTGGTGAGCTTAAGAGCACCCTAGTTCTACTCTCTCTCTCTCTCTCTCTCTATATATATATATATTTATAGAAGATGGATCAAGTTACAATATTTTTTGAGTTACAACAAATTACAACAAGTATTTTCTACATTTTCAAAGTCCAAATCGTCGATCCAAACTGTTAGATGTGATCTCTACAATAAAATGTGCTTGGAGATCAAATTTTACATTTTGTGGAATTTTTTTACTATTTATTAAGATGGGTACAAAAACTAGTCAAATTCAGACCATTGAATTTTATATCCATCTTAATAAATAGTAAAAAAATTCCACAAAATGTAAAATTTGGTCTCCAAGCACATTTTATTATGGAGATCACATCTAACGGTTTGGATCGATGATTTGGACTTTAAAAATGTAGAAAATGCTTGTTGTAACTTGTTGTAACTCAAAAAATGTTGTAACTTGATCCCTCCTCATATATATATAAATAATATAATACATGTATATACATGTAGAGGTTGGCTACTATGCTTATATAAGCATATCCTCACATATGCTTATAACTCATTTTTGTATTTTCAATATCCAAATGGTCGATCGGAACCGTTCATCTTATTCTCCATATTAATATGTTCTTGGAGACCAAATTTTATATTTTTCTGAATTTTTTTACTATTTATTAAGCCACTTTGAAAATCGTTGATCCAACGGTGGCTTAACAAAACAGTAAAATCAGAAGCCATCGTTGGATCAGTGATTTTCAAATTGGCTTAATAAATAGTAAAAAAATTCAGAAAAATGTAAAATTTGGTCTCCAATAACATATTAATACGGAGAACAAGATGAACGGTTCCGATCGATATTTGGACATTGAAAACACAAAAATGAATTATAAGCATATGTGGGGATATGCTTATATAAGCATAGTAGCCAACCTCTATACATGTATATATAATATAATACATGTATATATAATATATATATTATATTATATATACATATACATATATTATATTATACATATATTATACATACATATACATATATTATACATATATTATAAAAAAATGAGTTTATAAAAAAAAAAAGGCCAGATCGTGGATTTTTTCCACGGTTTCGAATAAAAATTTCGGACCGTGGAAAAAATCTACGGTTTGAGTATTTTAAAAAAATTGGCCCAATTCTGATTATTTTTTTTTTAAATATTTTATAAAATGGGTATTTTAAAAAACTCGGATGCTAGTCTAAGAGCATCTGCATCCCTCAAACTCAACTGAGTTTTTAAATAAATGTTAACCACTTTTTAGAAACTAAAGTCTCTAAAGTTTCTAACTTTTACATTCCTGAAATTAATTTTAGAGTTTTTATTAATCTACATCAGTAATAAATTAGAAAAGAGAAATAATTTAAGCCAATCATTTGACTAGCATAGAGTTTATAAATAGTTTCTTAATAAAAAAATTTATTATATATTTTGTAAATAAAAAACTTTCTCACATCTTAAAACTGAATTAGAAACTGTTATATCAGGTTAAAAACTCGAATAGTTTATGTAGATGTTCTAAGGTTATCAATAAAATTAAAGATAAAACGGAAAAAAAAATGGACTGATGACTGAAAATGGGCCATTGACCGGCTGGTGTGGATCTGTCTTTTTTGCTATGTGACATCATGTACAGTCAAAATGACAGTACCACGTACACTTACAATCGACTTTTTAAGTTACTAGTCCAGTGCCCGTGCGTTGCAACGGGGGTTGAAATATTATTTTGTTTGAAATAAATAAATGAACAAAGCAATTAATCAGACTCAGTGTCAATGTCAGTTTCACCAAGCACAATATGAGGTGCTGAATCACTTGTTTCACAAAGTAAATTATAACCTTAGAGTTTAATACTATATTACGGCATCTCTATTGATGCAGTTGATTTGCAATTGCAAACAACTATTCTGAAATAATTGAAATCAATTTCATTTCTTAATTGCAAAACTCCTACATTAATGCAATTTGCAAATCAATATCTGAAAAATAATTTTGCATAAACTCAAATACATCCATTTAAAATTGCAAATTAAAAAAATATAAGGAGAATAATGAAGATATTATTTTCACAAAGAAATCAGTGCCATCGTTGAAAATGAGAAAGGGATGCATGGGGAAGGAAATTCATATCATCTGAGATATCTTAAATTTTGCCTTTACTTTTTGGAAAATCTAAACCGTTCAAATATAGTCTACACGAATCTCGAAGCTCAATAATACTTCTGCACGAATAGGCACGCAAAAGTTGAGATATCCAGAGCCGTTCAAATAATTTCTGCACGAATCTCGAAGCCCAATAATACTGGCACCTGCGCTACCCCCGAATAGGCACCCGACACGTGGGTCAAGCAAAAGTTGAGATATCTCGGGAATAGGCACCGGCCCGAGCCTCTGCGCTATCTCAACCTTTGCTTGACCCACGTGTCGGGTGCCTATTCGGGGGTAGCGCAGGCGCCAGTATTAATGAGCTTTGAGATTTGTGCAGAAAATATTTGAACAGTTGTGATTTTCCATAAAGTCACGCAAAGTTTGAGGTACCGCAGAGGATAGGAATTCGGAAAAGTAGAAAACGCGTGGAAACAGTAGAAAACGCGTGGAAAAAAGAAGATTCAGTGATACAATTTCTGTGTGGCATTATATGTAGCATAGATATAAATCACTAAATTTAGATTTCTACACGTTTGACAACATGAAATAGATGTATAAAATCAAAATTATTTATTAAAGGCTGAGATTAAGATCTGTTTTGATGAGTGGCTGAGATTTATAGAATCAACGGCTCGGATCTTCTCTGGACAAATAGAGGGTTGGTTCCCAAAAAAAATAGCATGCTATTTAGTAGGGAGGATATCAATGATATTATCTCCGATGGCGTTGAAAATTTGAAATGGATGCAAAACATTTTCATGAAAAATAAGTCTTAATGCTTCACATATGAAAAAGTCCATGTTTGAAATTCAAATGAAAGATTCCACATGGATATTCAAATAGTTGAATAATTTGACTTTCAACTTCACTCAAAACACGAAGTAACATTTGAATTTATCTGGAATAAAGTACTCTATATGTACGACTTATAATTTTTTCTCTATATTATTATATTACTCATTAAAATTTATTGAATCAAACATAATTATTTTAATCTATTTTAACTTAAAATAATAATTTAATTCAAAATAAGTTTATTTCACGACCAAACATGACATAAAACCTGCATCTTCCAAGTTCAAGTACATTAAATCAGTTAATTAATATCCAACCATATATAGCCTTTTTCCTGCTCCACCCATGCAAGAGGTTCGTTTTGTTTTGTTTTGTTTTGTACTCTATAGCTTTATTTGGAGACCAGACCAATTTTTTGTTTTTTTTTGTTTTTAATCTAGTATTTAAAAACATTAAACTCATGACATATAAATTTTCATATTCATCAGAAAACACACATACGCTGCAGACTATAAACTACACCGTCTCAGATCTTTTTCTATACATTTAGATTTAAGTCCGAATTATTCTATTTCTAAACATAACCAAAATTATTATAAACTATTATCATCAGTTATGGTATTTTTTTTTTTTTTTTTTTTATCTGTAGCCTTGAGAATTCATCTGCCGATAGACTAAAGCTTATTATTATTGGAACATAATTTATTTATCAAATTTTTAATTATTTTAAAGTTGATATTCACTGTTTATTATTTATAAAAATATACAGAGAGATTGGATATTTTCTATGTATGAAATATACATCAAACTATTTGGGTATTTATACACTAAAAGAAGAAGAATTTCGATGAAATTAGTTAATGAACTAAATTTAAATTTTCATCAAATTAACATTTTCAAAATATTATGTTATGACGTAATGTAATTAACATTTTAATATTTTAAATTAATTATACCGTAATGATAATAAATATATGGTCTTCGATGAATAATGCATGGTCTTCAGCGATAAAAACAATATAATTTGAAAATTATTAATATTTATCTGCGCAATTATGAGAGTGAGAGTGTATACGTCTTAATTAGTTTATAATTATATTGTATTCATAAGTCGAAGATCTTATGACAACCAGTTTTTAGTTGAGTAGCAAAGACAGCGCTATCTATGTGAAAAGTCATAGATTTGTTTTTTTTATGGTTAAAAGTCGTAGATTTAAAACCCAGATAAACTACTTTTTATATATATTAAATAATTAAATTGCTTAATCTTCAATCTTTACTTAAAAAAAAAAAAAAAACTGAAGATCCTACGTTATTCATTATTCATGAAAGACCACTGCATTTGTTACGATAAAAATAATCATGTGTGTGGTTTGAGTGCACAAGGGCTTTAATAAAAAAAAGTTAAAAAAAAAAAAAAAAAAACCTGCATGTTGTGTCCATTTTTGGATAATGATGATTATATTAGATTCCCATTAATTGAGTAGACTAGTCACCAACAGCCAGGAGCCCAGGACCCATTTTTAATTTCATAAAGCTCCATGTGTTTTTAATTCCTACAATAAAAGCACCATTTGATGTTAAACAAAGAATCCTAGTTAGAAAAGGGAAGGTATATTTTTTCTTTTTTTCTTTTTTTCTTTCTCTCCTACTCACCTACCCAAGTACCTAGGTCTCTGTTTTACACAATGACAATATGGGCAGTTGCTCTCTGGCTCTGCATCGACTAGTACATTAAACTAACTTTAATTTATTGTACACATAATGAATGAATGAATTAATTAATTACATGCTCAATCACCTACCACTACCAGTTGAGCCGATTGGAAGATCCAACATGTCTGTCCTTAAAATTGTAAACAGTGTTTGGCATTGAGTCTGTAAGGGATATGGTTACGGATGGACTCGTGAGCTATGGGTTTGTGTTTATTTTGTAAGGTACAAGTAGTAACATTTTTTTAGTTTCCAGGATTATTTGTTAAATGACTGGCCTGGGGCTGGGGTACCAGAAATATTCCTTGATCTCATAGTTGGGATTGGGACTGTAGAGACTAGAGGTTGCTACTGGCCTACCACATAATTTATCAAATTACCAACCTCGATTCTAGATATGACATATATATATCACCGATGCTTTCTATCGATCAAATAACATTTATACCTGTAAGTCTGTAACTGAACCAACTCCAAGAACCTAACAAATGTTGATATGAATTCCACGAATTTATGAGTTAAGTTAATTTGCACAAATTATTGGTGGTCCAAAATAACCTCTCTCTCAGTTAAGCTGCCTCTAATTAACCTATATCAAGAAAGACCTTGCTTAATTAATTATATATTTTAATTTAGGTGCAGCAGCGGCAGCAAAAGCTTCTATTGTTGAAACTTTATTGTTACACTAAAATAATTCAACCACATAAACAGTTCAATTCAATATGTCACTATTGATCTACCTATGTCAAAATAGCCATCATGCAAAATTCATCAATTCTTAGAGAGCAGACGCAATACCTGATTTCATTAGTGTGTTTGCGTTAAGGTTCTCTCAAAAGCGATTGATGAACTTGTGTGAGACAGCGGCAAGAAAACCTTCGTACCGATGTAGAGGTTGAAGCGTCGGCGGCCTCCTTAGTGATATGATGAAGCCTTCCAAAGCTACAAGACTGTCCTTGTGAGATCGTGTTCACAATTCCTTAATGATCTCACCCCTCTATTCTTTAATGGGGAGAAGTAGAGAAGGCCACATAATTGACTAGATGACGGCTATAAAATTCTGCAACTTTTCGTATATTCTTATGCTTTGAGGACTAACCTATTTATAGAGATGAGGAGTAGGCATATTGCCAAACCCTAACCCTAAACTAATTTTCTGGCCACATGCCAACTTTAAAAAATGTGCAACTGCATCAAAATCCGTGTAGCAGTAGAGAATCAGTTTTCATTAATTGCAAATTTCAGAATCAGTCCATCAATGATTTGATCTTTGTCTAAATTGTTCTACACATTTGTGGACCACATTCTAATGAATATATTGATTGTCTATTTCCTTATTTGATCACTTTAATTGACAACCATATATGATAGTAAACAATGCATAATTAGATTACATATATGCTCAATGTTGACATTAAATCCAACGAGGTTGGTAATAAATCCAACAATCTCTCACTTGAGTAATATGTTATGACTTTTTAATTATGCATTATGTTCCTTATGTGCGCACATTTCTTTACTGTCTTCCTTATATATTCCCAAACCAATTCGGTCCATCGACTATATCAGCAAATGACTAAAGTGGCATTCATCGCATTTATTCGCAACTAAACCCTCAATAATCACATCACTAATACAGTTGAATGACATGAATCATGATGTGGATGTGTAGCATAGAAATTACATGTAATTGTGATCTTACATGCCTATTTCTAACTTGGTCTCCTACTTAAATCTTGAAACTGAATTTCATAAATTAACTTAATTAGAGGTCAAACATAAACGAGAAACAGAATATTAAAACTTCATAATATATATAACACTTGTTACATGTCACAAGTTACATATCCAAAATTGCAATGAAAAATAGAACATTAAATTGTAAATTATAGACTCCTACTAAAACTGAATATCCTCAATAGAGATTACACCCATATGAGCAACATGCTCTACAAATTTAGCCGGTGTCAATCCTTTAGTAAGAGGATCTGTTAATATAGAGTCTGTTTCTACATGTTCTATTTTCAATTCACCATACTGTACTCTTTCCTTTACAACTAAGAACTTGATGTCGATGTACTTGGACTTCGACGAACTTCGGTTGTTATTTGCGTACAGCGCTGCCGAATTGTTGTCATAGAACAATTGTAATGGTCTCTCAATAGAATCCACCACTCAAAGTCTAGTGACAAAATTCCGTAGCCAAACACCATGATTTGATGCCTCATAGCATGCCACAAATTATGTCGCCATGGTGGAAGATGCAACAAGAGATTGTTTTGCACTCTTTCATGAAACAACTCCTCCGGCTAACATGTAAATGTAGCCGGATGTTGATTTCATGCTATCCTGACATCCTCCAAAATCAGAGTCGGTATAGCCAATGACTTCTAACTTCTCCGATTTTCGATACGTGAGTATATGGTCTTTTGTTTGCTTCAAGTACCTCAAGACTCGCTTGGCAGCTTTCCAATGATCTGGACCTGGATTTGACAAGTATCTTCCTAGCATGCCAGTGATGAACGCAATATCCGGACGCGTACACACTTGCGCATACATGATGCTCCCAACGACTGAGGCATATGGATACTGTAGCATTACTTTATTTTCTGAATTATTTTTCAGGCATTGGTTTAGGCTAAATTTGTCTCCCTTTTCCACAGGAGTATTTCCTGGTTTACAGTTCTGCATGCCATATCTTGCCAAAACCTTATCGATATAATTCCTTTGGGATAATCCTAATATACTTTGGGTTCTATTCCTCAGTATTTCTATCCCTAAGACAAATAATGCATCACCAAGATCTTTCATCTCAAAATTATTCATCAAAAAGTTCTTAGTTTGTTGCAACATACTTATATCATTACTGGCAAGCAAAATGTCATCGACATATAAAATCAGAAACACAAATTTACTCCCACGGAGCTTGAGATATATATATTCATCCACAATGTTAGACTCGAATCCAAATGAGACAATCACATTGTTAAATTTGTAAAACCACTGACGAGACGCCTGCTTTAGCCTATAGATGGATTTTTTAAGTTTGCACACCATAGACTTTGCATCTCCTGATACATAGTTTTCTGGTTGCACCATATAAATTGTTTCTTCAATGTCGTAATTGAAAAAAGTAATTTTAACATCCATCTGATGAAGTTCCAAATTGAAATGTGCCACTAATGCCAATATGATTCTTAAAGAGTCTTTCAGTGAAACCGGAGAGAAAGTCTCTTTACAATCAATGCTTTCTTTTTGAGTAAAACCTTTAACGACAAGACGTGCCTTATATTTCTCTACATTACCCTTTGAGTCCCGCTTAGTTTTAAATATCCATTTGCAACCAATGGTTCTCTTTCCTGCTGGTAATGAGACAATTTCCCAAACGTCATTCTCTGCCATAAATTTTATTTTCTCATTCATGGCAACGGTTCACTTGTGAGAGTTAGAGTTTTTCATGGCTTGTTTGACATTAATGGGGTCATTGTCTAACATGCCAACATCAAACTCATGCTCTTGAAGGTATACTACATAATTCAAAGATATTTGATATCCCGCAAATGTATCTATTTTTCAACCTATATTTTGTACCAAAACCTATGTCTATAATCATTTAATCGGTCGTATTTCATTAAAATATCCATAGAATGTGGTACTGCTGCAAGTTTGTTCTTATTTTGTAGGAATGAGATGAAATCAAGGAGAATCTGGAATTTGAGAAGTGTTTACACGACCCGTGTACTATCTTGTGCGGGTCGTATCAACCTCGACTCGACCACAGACACGACCGCTGACTCGATCTCAGAAGAGACACAGGCACACGACCCGTACAGGATGTTACACGGGTCGTATCAACCTCGACTCGACCACAGACACGACCACTGACTCGATCTCAGAAGAGACACAGGCACACGACCCGTACAGGATATTACACGGGTTGTATCAGACAAATTCGGAAAGAGATCTGGAGTTCTGGAAATAAATCTGAGGGAAGGAAAGTCAGCCAAAGTCTATATAAACGGGATTTCTTGCACCAGAAAGGTATTCTGGAGCAGAGAGACAATTCTAGGGTTAGATATTGACGGCTATTGCTTGGAGACGAAGTTGAGAAGCAAAAGACGCGAGTTTTTGTTGTGGATCTTCTTTGTACTTTGGGTTTTAGAATGAATTCTTATTCCTTTATCTTTGTTATCTATTTTAGTACTATGTTTGAGTAGTTTTATTTGTTTCTAGGGTTAAGATGTAATCGAATGTTTTGTTTTGCATCTAGTTATTGGATTTTTACGTTGAAATTTGTGTTTGCTTGATTGTGATTGATTTTAATTGCTTAGTTTGAATTGCTTGATTATTATTTGGTTTGACCACTAGATGAGGCAACATCTATAAGGTACTGTGTCCAATTTGATCTTTCAACCAGACTAAGTACATGAGGTAGGATTAGTGATCCGACAGGGGAAACCAACTAGTAGCCGAAAGGTGAACATTTCCTCTTATCGACGGATAAGAGGTTACCTTTAGTATTCCAAACAAGTAACTTGGTAACTCGAACCAATATACGACAGTTGAGGTTTAGAGCCCAAAGAGGGCAGATATTGCAGATTCCATACCAAGTTAATAAACCAACATACGACAGTTGAGGCTTAGAAACATTAGGTCTGGTCAGTTGAACCCTACACAAAGGAACCACGTAAAGAAACAGTGACTGGTGCATTAACTCGAAGTTCACACGACCCGTGTACGAAAGTACACGACTCGTGTAAGCTGATACGACCCGTGTGGGAAACTACACGGTCCGTGTCAGGGACTGAGAGGCAGAACTGAGATAAGTCTGAAATCCTGGAAACGCCTTTTATTATTGATTTAAACCAAGTTTATTTACTGTCTTTCATTTAATTACTGTTATTGAACTGATTAGGAATTAAATACCAAAAATAAACAATTTCTCACTTCTAGTCTTTAACTGATTTAAGTAGAGTCCGGTTTAGATTTGAACCGTCCCTGTGATCGATACCCGACGATATATTACTCGATAGGACTGTGCACTTGCAGTCTGAACCGAAGATGTATTAAAGGTTAAAAGGTACAGCTTGCTGTACTGAAACTTTGTACCATACGCTTTTGTGTGAACAATATTGCAGGCCTTCTCTCTCTAGTGGACCTCCTAATTGGCTCTTCTAAATTTTCCTGAGGATTTCCAACATTGTTTGAAACAATCTGGCCTACAACAACATCTTCCAAACCTTTTGAGTGGCCTGCACCAGTCTCTGTATTTTTATTTTGTGTTGTTTCATCTTGTTGAATTTGAGTTTCAATAATGATTTCGTCCGTAATGGTGTTTTGAGTAAAACTCGGATCTATATCCACAAAACTCGCAACACCTAATGGAATATTTGCATATTCCTCTTCAATATTTGCATATTCTTCTTCGAAATCAATTATTTTCTCACCCCCACAAACTCAACATCCTCGAAAAAGTTTGCATTTCCCGTCTCAAATACATTATGTTATGTAGGATTATAAAATTTATAACCCATTGAGCGCTCGGCATACCCAATAAAATAACAACTAATTGTCATTTCATCCAGTTTCTTTTCGGCAGGTTTGTAAGGCCTTGCCTCAGCTGGACATCCTCATACTCGCAAATGACCTAAACTTGGCTTACGCCCGGTCTAAATCTCGTATGGAGTTTTGTTAGTTGCTTTAGTGGATGCTCTGTTAAGTATATAAGCTGCAGACTTTAAGGCCTGATCCCATAGATTATCTGGTAAGTAGTACGACTAATCATACTCCTTACCATGTCCTTAAGCGTTCTATTTCGCCTCTCAGATACTCCATTCATTGCTGGCGAACCAGGCAATGTATACTGAGGGACAATTCCGCATTCATCTATGAACTGAGCAAAAGGCCCTCGACGTTGTTCACCTGATCCATCATATATGCCATAGTATTCTCCACCATGGTTAGATCTGATGGCCTTAATGCGTCTGTTGAGTTGTAGCTCAACTTTCGTCTTGAAACTTTTGAACATGTCAAGGGCTTGAGCCTTTTCTCTAATCAAATATACATAGTCATATCTCGAATGGTCATCTATGAAAGAAATGAAATAACGGTGTCCGTTTCTTGTGGCCGTTGAAAACGGACCACAGATATCCGTATGTATCAATTCTAAGACTTCCGAACACTTTCTGGCTTGATATTTTCTTAAGTTGGTTTGTTTCTCTTTTATACAATTTACACAATCATTAAGATCCGAGTAATTTAAGGGTTAGAGAATTTCATTTGACACAAGGCGTTTAATTCTTTTTATAGAAATATGACCTAATCGCTTGTGCCATAATGTGGCTGCGTTCTCATTTGTTAATTTTCTTTTTCTTGTATCTGTTTGCAAAGCCTCAATGTACGAGCTATTTACATCCAATGTGTATAGGTTATCATAAACAGAAAGAAAACCATAGCCAACACACTTTGAATCATGAAACAAATTAAATTTTTCATTACCAAAATTACAAGCAAAACCATGCTTGTCCAAAGATGATACAGAAATTAAATTTCGTCTAAAAGACGGAACAACAAAAGTTTCATACAAATCCAAATAAAAGCCTGATTTTAATAATAATCTAAACACTCTAATAGCTTGCACTTCCACCTTGCTACCATCGTCCACAAAAATGAATCTTTCATCATCACTTGGCTTCCGGTAACTTTGGCAACCCTGCAAAGATACACTTATGCGAGTAGTTGCTCCTGAATCTATCCACCAAGTGTATCTAGATACAGAAATCAAATTAACTTCTGTACAAACCAAAACAAGAGATATATCTTTCTTAGCACGCCATGCGTGGTAAGCCTGACAGTATTTCTTCTTGTGTCCTGCTTCATTGCAGAAGAAGCAAACCGGCTCATCAGATTTTGCAACTGACTTTCCCTTATCCGGTTTGTTCTGCTGTGTAGAGACTGCAGCTTTAGTATCCTTAGACTTGTCCGATTTCTTACGCTTTACTCCACTCTTAGTCTTAGAGGTATTAGCAACATAGGTATTTTCAGTTTTATCCCGTTTCATCCTCTCCTCTTCCTCCACACAGTGTGAAATCAGCTCATTTATTGTCCATTTATCCTTCTGACAATTGTAGCTGATTTTAAACTGTCCAAAGTGTGAGGGAAGAGAGATCAACGCTAGATGCACCAGAAGATCATAAGAGATCTCCATCTTCAGTGCCCTAAGCTTAGAAACGACATTAGACATCTCCATGATGTACTCTCTAATATTTTATTTTTCCTTATATTTCATTGAGACTAGTCTTGTCAAGAGTGTTACAATTTCACCTTTTTCACTCTTAATAAATCTATCATCAATGTCCTTAAGGTAGAGTTTAGCGCTCAAATGGACTCCGAAATAGCACCCCGAAATACCTCTGGAATGGATCGTTTCATTATCATGACACTCATGCGATTAGACCTATCCCATTTTTCTTTTTCCTTCTTTTGATCAGAAGTACTTTTATCCGTAATAGTGGGACAAGTTTCTCTAAACGCAAGGTCCATATCTGATATCTCCATATTATATCTAAATTATGGCCCTAATTTACAATGAAACATGTGCTTTAAAGCCTATGAATGTGGACTTTTTACTTGTATTTCGATGAAATGTGGTACTGCTATGCTTTGTTTGGTATTTTGCAGGAAAAAAAGTGAAAAACTGCATCTGACTACTTTTCATACGGCCCGTATGATATTCTGTACAGACCGTACAAGATCCGCCCAACCACACAGAAGGATCCACAACAGAGGCACAAAGTCTCCAAGTCAAAGCCAGGCATACGGTCCGTACAGGATCCCGTACGGGCCGTACAACGCTGGTTCGGAAAATTCAGCTGGAATCTGAATTGAGCACGATTTGAGGAGCCGAAAAGGAAATCCCTGGAGGCGTGATCTGGGGCATTAAAGGAGATATTCCACAGTAGAAAAAGGGGAATCAATCAATAAATTTCCATCAATCATTCTATTCTTGCGAGGTTGCTTGGACAGGAGAAAAAGATGAGAGAAGGGAAGAACGCAAGTTTTGAACGAATCTTCGGATTTTCCACTGTTTTATCATGAACTCTTTTATTTCTTGTTATTTGTGTTATCTCATGAACATGAGTAGCTAATTTACTTTGTTTCTAGGGGTAAGATATAGTTTCTAGTTTAGTTTTGTTTGTATGCTACTTGGATCTTGTGTCGAATGCTTGTTTTTACTATGTTGTGTAGTATTTTGATTGCTTTATTTGTGTTTGCTTGAATTGATTAGTCATCCCGTTAGATGAATGCGCACATCTAAGTGTTAGGAGCCAAGTCTATGACATTCATTCCAACCGAATAAAGTATATGAAGTAGGGTGAAACCAAGGAGTACCCGAAAGGCGAAACTTTTCTTGAGGCGAAAGTCATTGGATACTTTTAGTAAACTAACAAGTAACTTAGATAAATTTGGCCAAAATGCGAAAGTTGAGGTTTAACGCATCTAAGAGGGAAGTACTTTAGTCCGGTAATCGGGTATTAGGCCAAAATGCGAAAGTTGAGGTTAGGTATCTAGATCTGATCAAAAAGAAACCCTAAACACAGTATCAACACAAGAAACAGTAGCTGCAACATCAACTCGAGATCCCATACGGACCGTACGGGAATCTGTACGGGCCGTATGCCTCGAGGCTGAACAGAAATGAAATATGAACCCTGGAAACTCCTTTTTATCAATTGAAAACAACTTTAATTATCTTTTATTGTCTTTCAGACTTGTCATAAATCAGTATAATTGTTAGAACTAAAACCAAACCAATCTCTCTCACTTCTAGAATTTCAAGTGATTTTAGGATAAGTCTAGTGTTTTTCTTCCGTCCTTGTGGATCGATACCTGAGCATACTCAACGACATGATAGTACACTTGTTATCTGAATTGACAGAGTATAACAAAGGTTTACAAAGTATAGCTTGCTATACAGAAACTTTGTAGCATATATTCCAGTGCGATCAATATCTATGACACCGAGAACTATCATTAAGCTCTCCTTCAAATACTTGAAATTAGTTCCATTCAACATAGGCATATTCTTAAGACCTGTAGTAATGCTAGCTGATTCATGAAAAATATACCATAAACACAATTTAGTCTTAATTCAGAAATTTTAATTATAAATTATTAATTCTAGTAAAGGCCATAATGCTCAAAAAATATTTGATGATTTTTCCTTATTGTCACAACGCATCTGAATTTCACAACCAGGTAAGTTCCTAGGTAAGTCAGGGATCACTAGGATTCGCTTCAAATTCTGACTTGCCTAGATAGAACTAGCATTGACATTGTTATGTTCATAGTGTTGCAATTTGTCTTAATAAATCACCATATATTTCACCATATATTTTATGAGTCTTAATATAATCATAAAACCAAAGTATCGGTTTTCATTAAGCAGCTATCTTTGGGTAACGGGTCAATTTCTTATGATACTTTGGCGCAATAATAAAGTACTGATAACCTAGAACATACCGAACAACATGCCTTCCTTTGGGCCGACAATGTTGACATATGTGTAAAATTTTTGATCATCACTATACTTTATTATTACTCACTTGCACAAATAATTTTGTAACCATTACCTTCCTTTGGGCCGATAATAATTACATCCATTAATTGCACCTTAACTTCCTTCATAAAATACATTTGAATTAACTCATCAAAAAAGGTACCTTTGGGTACAATTAGGAATCAATTAATTCAAATCCAAATTACATATCCCTTTGCCTTTAAAAGAACGATAATTTATACCCTAATTATATAATCTAAATGTACAATCAAACTAACGCAAAAGAAAATTTTAATTGCTTCACAATAATTTGCAGTTTTCAAAATTTGACTTTACCCTAATCAAATTGTTGCATACTCTGTTGTGGTCTAAAAAATAGCAGCGGAATACTTAAAAAAAAAAATTGCTTAATAGAATAGCAACGAAATATTTGCTTTGATAATAAAATATTGACTATAATTCATTTTGGGAAAGTTGAATTATATAAGCCGAATCAAATGGATTAATCATATGTATAATTCATTTTGGGTAATAAAATATTGATCATATATCAGAATGGATCAATATTTTAATCATATATAAGCCGAATCAAAATGGATTCAAAATATCATAATTGTTTAATCAAATTAAATTAGTTGTTCGGATGATCAGATCAAATATTTGCTTGATTATTATAGTAATCTTCACAGTAGCAATAGAGAGGGCTGATGCCAAATTTGTATTTACCCATTTCAACACAGAAAATAGCGTAGGAATACATAGCAAACAATTTCAAAGTAATTGAAAAATCAACAATTAATTACTTATTCTATAGATCAATCCTAAATAAATAATCTAAATTGGCATATGAGTGGCTCTGATACCACTTGTTGGAACTTTATTGTTACACTAAAACAATTCGACCACATAAACAGTTCAATTCAATATGCCACTATTGATCTACCTATGCCAAAATGGCCATCATGCAAAATTCATCAATTCTTAGGGAGCAGACGCAATACCTGATTTTATTAGTGTGTTTGCGTTAAGCTTCTCTCAAAAGCAATTGATGAACTTGTGTGAGACAGCGGCAAGAAAACCTTCGTACCGATGTAGAGGTTGAAGCGTTGGCGGCCTCCTTAGTGATAGGATGAAGCCTTCCAAAGCTACAAGACTGCCCTTGTGAGATCGTGTTCACAATTCCTTAATGATCTCACCCCTCTATTCTTTAATGGGGAGAAGTAGAGAAGGCCACAGAATTGACTAGATGACGGCTAGAAAATTATGCAACTTTTCGTATATTCTTGTGTTTTGGGGACCAACCTATTTATAGAGATGAGAAGTAGGCATATTGCCAAACCCTAACCCTAAATTAATTTTCTGGCCACATGCCAACTTTAAAAAATGTGCATAAAAAACGTGCAACTGCATCAAAATTCGTGCAGCAGCTAGAGAATCAGTTTTCCTTAATTGCAAATTTCAGAATCAGTCCATCAATGATTTGATCTTTGCCTAAATTGTTCTACACATTTGTGGATCACATTCTAATGAATATATTGATTGTCTATTTCCTTATTTGATCACTTTAATTGACAATCATGTATGACAGTAAACAATACATAATTAGATTACATGTATGCTCAATGTTGACATTAAATCCAACGAAATTAGTAATAAATCCAACATCTATAACAATCCTACCTGGAGAGATCGATGCATCTGATTCTGAGATATATAGCTTAGAAAAGTGGGGACCAACAACAATTTGACAATCATCATTTCTTAATTAGTTTCTACACTGTATAATATCCATATTTAAATCATATATATATATACGTGCTCTTAAAAACAAATAATTGACAGCAAACAGTGCTAATTAGTTTTCTTAATACCACGCGGCACATCACGAGACAATGAATCAATTAGGAATTAAATCACACAGAAGCGTGATCCTCTGAGGTACGATCGTATTGTGAAAACGACAAGGCTAATTGGTATTTGGTACACGGCGCCCGGAAGATAAAAAAAAAAAAGATAAGATGCGTGGGTCCCAGAAGAAGTGAAAGCCCAGATTCCGTGGGTCCCCAGGAGCATAAACGGTGACGGAGGTGAGAAAATTTTGCTTCTCCGTCCTTTCCTATTGTTTAACTTTGTAGTATATGCGGAAGAGAATCAGGTTCCACTCGTCACTCGTGTGGTCCCCGCAGAAATGCAAACGTAGCTTTCTACGCTTTTATTTTTAAGTGAATGGCTATCCGAATAACACACATATTATTTAGAAACTTCACTATTTGACTCTCCGATAACAATGATTATTATGGACTTCATTTTTTTTTATGAATAATTAAATAAAAGTCGGTAGACTAAACTTTTATTTTTATTTTTATTTTTTATCTGAAAGAAGCAATTTTACATTCGCTATTGCACAATACGGTGATGACAGGAGTCATCAGATTTCTATTAGACGGTGTGGATCATGTCAAATATCCTCCTTTTTGAAAAATCAAACCATTCATGAACACAAACGTTTAGTAGCATCCACTAGATATTTGAATTAATCATTTTAAGCACATGCCCGATATCTTCCATATGATTTGATTTAATGAAACCTTTATGCCATGCGTATCTTAATTTGCAGGAGTTTGTGTTTCTATTTTATTATTTTTTTAGTAAAAGTTAAATATCAAGTCATATAATTATTTAATATTCACAAATAATTCTCACTATTTCTAACATGCTACTTTCGAACAAAAAATATTTTCTTTAGCCACTAAATCAAAGACTAATTTTTCGAGTTTGTATTTCCATCGCAAATGCATCAACAATTTTTTGGAAGCGAAGCTACAATCAGGTCACGCTATATATTATAAAAAAAATGTTTCTTCTTTTATTTAATTTAATTGTTCCTTTTCTCTAATCTACTTGATTAATTAGTACGTTTACTTGGTTAATGTCACTTCCAATTAATAATATGCAAAAAGTGAATTAACGCGTTGAATTTTCGATATATTAATGAATTACTTTGTTAATGACACTTCCATTGGCACCTCTATTTGGGATCCATATTTAATCTTGGAATTCAAATCCAGTACAATACATGACTGTATAGAATGAATTACTTTGTTAATTTTAATCTGATATGAATCTTAAAGCAGATTATTCTGTATTTCAAATGGACACTAAATTAATTTTGATCTAGCTACGAGTATTCTACACGGTCATGTATCTGGCGACCTATTCTCAACACAACACGTTTGGGTGAAAAAAAATACTATTCTCAACAAAGGAATAGCTCGGGTTAGCTGCTATTATGCTATTCCTATGAAATGTTGGATTAGCGATTCTTCCAAACTCAGGAATAGCTGCTATTCCGAGCTATTCCTTGATTCATCCAAACGCACCCTTAGTATTTAACTTGAAGCATCAAAGTATTTATCTTGAATTTGTAAAGTATTAATCCCTATTCAATGATCTCTATTTATGAAAGAATAAATTAATCCATCAATTGTTCCTGCACAGATATATTTTTTTTTTAATCATCCCCGCACAATTGGTGACCATTAAATAAACAATCCCCTCATAAATACTTGTCAGTTATCCCCGTACAAATTATTATTATTTTTTTATTTGTCCCCTCACAACTAGGACCATTAAATAAACAATTTCCTCACCCAATGATAAATATTTTTCAGACATAATGATAAATATTTTATGCTACATGGATAAATACTTCTCAAACATAATTGCAACTTTTAGTAAAACATCAATAATAAATACTTCTCACACATAATGATAAATATTTTATATTACATGGATAAATACTTTATATTACATGGATAAATACTTCTCATACATAACTGCAACTTTTAATAAAACATCAATGATAAATACTTTATATTACATTGATAAATACTTTATGTTACATGAATAAATACTTCTCAGACATAATTGCAATTTTCAGTAAAACATATGTATGTCAAAGACAATGATAAATACTTCTCAAATATAATGATAAATACTTGTCAGAACAATGATAAATACTTTTTTGAATTTTGTTCTTGAACCAATAAGTAATGTTTAATCAAATCAAAGTATTATCATGTTAGGGACAATGATAAATACTTTTCAGACATAATGATAAATACTTGTCAGAACAATGGTAAATACTTTTTTGAACATCAATAAACAGATAAATAATTGTTAACGGGAATTGTTATTAAATGACAGTATAATTAATGCGGAAATTGTTATTAGATAACAGTATAATTAATGCGAGGATTGTTATTAAAAGGATAGTATAATTAATGCGAGAATTGTTATTAAATGACAGTAATTAATGCGGAGATAAATGAAAATTATTAGTAGAATTAATGGGGGATAAAAGACAGATAAGAAAGTTAATTTGGAGAGAGAGAGTGGGGGGATAAATAGGAGGACAGAGATGAGGGGGATGATATAATTATTCTTTGTTCTAATGGGTATATCATTCCAATTAACAATTGTTAATGTTGCTACTAGAGTATTTTCCATTTTAAACAGAGATTCGATATAATAAATATTTAGAATGACTAACAATCTGCTAGTTTTTATTGAATTTGTGATGACTTGTAATGGTCTCGTTTTTATGTAAAATGATAACTTAATATTATTTTTATACGTAACCTAGAATAATAGTGTCCAATTATTTACACTCATTTGAGTATTGAATGCATTGTTTTTTTTATTTTTTTATATTATAGTCTATTTCTCTTTGTAAATTTCAGAATAATTTATGAGACTTGAAAGTTTAAAGTTTCATTATTATAAATTATGATTTATACCACAACGAAGATTTTTGAATTGTCGGTTAGGGTTTAAAAGTATGACACGTTCAAGAATTAGTTGACAAGATTCAATTTTGACAATTACAAATTAAAACCCTTGAGAGATAATATTAAAATTTATTATTATGAATATTATTTTTTTAATTTAACATAATTATCGCAACTCATTGTCTTGGTCTTCATGAATCCATTAAATTAGGTAGATAGCATAATTGAAATCCATTTTGGTCTCATTAAATTAGGTAGAATGAGATCTAGACCGTTTGTTTGGAATCTCAAAGACCCTCCTTAATGGAGAGGGAGAGGGAGAGGGTACGCCAAGCAATGCACAACAAAACACCTCTCCTTAATCAAGATGCACCTCGTTTCAATAGATCGAAAATCAAACGGCAGTTAAACATATCACCTCCAAATTAAACATTCTATATATTCATCATGAAAATCTAATTTACGCAAGTTACTCAATTTTTAATTTGTCATAATCACTTTATTTAGGTAGAACTAAACACGTGTTAGGATGGACAATTTCTTTTTCATGATTTCGACATGTCTTCTTATAATGTGACCATCAACTTTCCGTTAGCTTTTCAAATAAATTAATCGACGAAGACTGCATTAAAATAGTGTCAAAATTTAGTGGTTCGTGAAAAGACATTATTTTTTTTGACAAATTCATTACCAAATCGAAATTTAGTAACTTTTAGAGATATTTACCTCAGAAGAAATTGCATGCGTGGTGCACCAATAAATTTTTGTTCTCTCAACAAAAATTTTCAATAGATCGGTAATTAAACATATTAGTTCGAAATTAAATATTATACAAAATTAATCACGAAATTTTAATTTACGAAAGTTACTAAATTTTTAGTTTATCATAATCACTTTATCTAGGCAGAATTATACACGTGTTAGGATCGACAATCCTTTTTTTTCCTAGTTTCAAATTGCCTTCTTATTAACATAACTACAACCTTCCATTAGTTTTTGAATAAAATTAATCGACGAAGAGACTCGATTAAAATAGTGTGAAAATTTAGTGGTTCGTGAAAAGACATTATTTTTTTTGACAAATTCATTATCAAATCGGAATTTAGTAATTTTTAGAGATATTTATCTCAGTAGAAATTGCATGCGCGGTGCACCAATAAATTTTTGTTCTGTCAACATAAATTTTTAATTGATCGACAATTAAACATATCAATTCGAAATTAAATATTATATAAATTAATCACGAACTTTTAATTTACGGAAGTTACTAAAATTTTAATTTATCGGAATCACTTTATCTAGATAGAACTAAACACATGTTACGATGGACAATTATTTTTCTTTTTTCTAGTTTGGATATATCTTCTCATTAACGTGATCATCATTTTTCCGTTAGCTTTTTTTAATAAAATAACCGACAAAGTTACTTGATTAAAGTAGTGTAGATATTGAGTGGTTCGTGAAAAAATATTAATTCTTTTGACCAATTTATTATCAAAGACAAATTTTAGTAACTTCTAGAGACATCTACCTCATACGAATTTGTGCGTGCGGTGCACCAATAAATTCTCGTTCTTTAGAAATAAAATTTTGAATAGATCAACAATTAAATTGTAAAAATTAAATATTTATTTTTTTATCTTCAAATTGAGACAGCTTGATCTCGTATTTTTTTAGATTTTGAATGTTACAGATTGATGTACTATGTCAATAGCTTAGTTTTCGATGTGTTTTGGACTATTTTTTTCCTGATAAAATTAAATTGGAACTAATAGATCACCTTTTAGAATTACACTAGATCATAACTTGCAAAGAGTTATGATTTCCCTGTCTCATTTAAATTTAACAAGAATACCAGTCAAGCTCAGGTCCAAGTAAATTCAAGTTTTTATTTTCCAATCTGTATCACATTTAATAAGATAAGCATATAAAATAATCTCTTTGTTACCTCAATCAATAATTTATAAACAAGAAATTTTGGCTGTCAATGTATCCTATAGAGTAATCAATAAATATAAAATATATATGATACTTTCTTGAGCGTGCATTTAAGCATCTCATGCTTAAAACAACTATGAGATTGTTTAATGCAATATTTTTTATAGTATAATTGACATAGATTTTATATAAATTGAGGCCAAAGGATGCACAGTTGGTTGTAAATATAAAATGTTATAAAATACATTTATTTCGTTTACTATTTATTCAGACTAGATAATATAAATTATCACTTTTATTTTATTGTTATACGCTGTCCATCATCCTTGACTAGTAAAATTAAAGAACAAATAAAATACATTTGTTCAGGTTTTAGATTGGGACGGACACTTCCTTCTTGCATTGCAAAAATACAATTTCTAGCTTATTATTTCTTGAAATTGCCATTCATTCTAACTTATAAATCATGCAATTTTATATCATGGAAACAACACATAAAAGATGATGACTTGCGACTTATTTTGAAGCTCAACTAACCAAAAAAGAAAAGAAATAAAATATGATAGTTGTAGGTACTAGGTAGCATATTTGCCATTTCTGCTATTCAAATTCCTAGAAATGCGCTTTTCTTTTACACTTGTGACTTGCCCAAAAGAAAACATAATAAGAAAATGAGAAGAAGAAAAGAAATGGTTTTAAATTCAATTTGGGGCGGCGTGCGTGGCACGTGAGAAGGGGCAAAAATGTAACTTTAAGAGGGATTAAAAAGAACGGAAATTGAGGATTCCAATTCTCTACCCGGCTACCCCTTCCTTCCTTGTCCCAACTTCCCAATGATTTCTCTGCCCTCTTTTCTCCTTTCTCTCTCCTCTCTTCCCTCTTCCCTCTTCCTAGCCGCAACATAGAAATACAGACCAAATAAATTGACAAAAAACAAAAAAAAAGAACCTAACTTTTTTTTCAATAGACCAACGTACACACCTTCTCAATCTCTCTATCTATTATGGTTATCTCGCGTTGAGTTGAAGCAATACTGATTATGCGCCATGAGCAGGTTTATTGCTTCTTCTTCTTCCTTTTTCTCTTGCTTTATCCTTGAGAAATTTTGGTTCTTTAAGCTGTTTGCTCGTTTCCATTTCTCTATGTTATCTGTTTTTGGGGACTGGTTCAAGAAGGGAAATAAACCATGTATTTTTCAACTTTTTCTACTTAATGTTCTCCAAGAAGGAAATATAAATTGATAGACTCGATAGCGTGCTTTTCTTTTTTGCCCTTTTTCTTGTCTCTCCGCGCTACAAAAACGGTAGGGGTTTGTAGTGGAACATAGGTTATCTTCTCTCTTTTTTTGGAACAATCAATTCAACTAAAGGTTTTTGTATTTTCTAACAAGCTTCATAATTAGTGTCTTTTATAACACTTATAACACTCCTTCCTTCCCTTTCTTATTTACAGGGACAACTTCTACCTTTTGATGCTGTATAATCTGTTTCTTCTCAGCTTCCCTCTTTTCTTTTTCCCCCTTTTCTTTTCTGTTGAGGGAAGCGACAGCTTGGCTTCACAATCGGACATTCTTCCCTCTTCAAACAAGCTCAACTTCGGTTCTTCCTCGACCTGTTTTGGGTTTGGGGCTTTGTGCTCCGACTCCGCTTCCCTCTGCTTCCCTTCAGTCAAACCTGATTTTTCAGTAAAAACATCTCAACACCATGAAACAGGCAACACTAATCCCGAGCAATCAGTTTCTTTCAGCCTCACCAATGGAGGTCTGGTCACATGCTCTTCAGTTGAGTCTAAGTCTACAGACGGTGTGCATAGGAGTTTTGGAGGTTATAACACGGCCTCATGCCAAACTCCACTAATTCCTGATGATTGGATGAAAGCTTCAAATGGAGTAACAGGTGATTTGGAAGAAGGTATCGGAGATGCCGAAATAGGCCGCCTTAACAGGTCTCCTTCCTCTCACAATGTGGAGATAACCCCTTCTTTGTTGGATTGGGGCACTACTAGCCTATATGCGGCCTCAATTTCAACCTTGACACTGACAAATTTGAACAAAGAGGGTGTATTGGATGTTTATGAGCCGTATTGTACTGACCCACAATTTTACCCATACAATTTTGATGAGGTCTCAATTGAACCAGGAGAGAACGCCTCCATTTATTTTGTTTTCTTGCCTCGAAATTTGGGCTCAAGTTCTGCACAAGTTGTGCTTCAAACAAGCTTTGGAGGGTTTGTTTTACAAGCAAAAGGAGTTGCCATTGATTCGCCTTACAAGATTGAGCCTCTAGTGGGTATTGACTTGCACTTAAGTGGAGTTCTGTCAAAGACCTTGTCTATACACAACCCATTTGAGGAATCGATTTATGTAGAAGAGGTGGCCGTGTGGATGTCTGCCTCAGAATCTGTGAGCCAATCAAACCATGCCATTTGCCAATTGGATACGTCGGCCACTTCTTCTAGTGAAGTCGAGTGGTTCAATATGGGGAATGAATGGAATGAATTACCAAGAGTAGATCTTAGACCCATTAATAACTGGGAGATTTTGCCCAAGAATGGTGATGCAATTGTAGAGCTGAGATTACAAGCTGAATCACAAGGGAAAGTGTTTGGTGCAATTTGCATGAAATTGAGAAATGGTATCACACAAAGGATTAGTACAGTAGTTGTACCACTTGAGGTGCAAGTGCATGATAATCCAACTTACAGTGCTCTTATGGGGTGGGGTTCAATTTCAGCCTCGTTCAACTATCACATGGCATGTGATGGAAGTGGATTGATTTTTACTCTTTATTTAAAAAATGACGGGTTGGATTCGCTGAGTATTGTGAATATTTTTGAAGAGAAAGAAGGCGATAAAATGTATGGAATTAGGTATGTGAAACATTTGGTGCTTTTTCCCGCAAGTACAACTGCTGTAGCTCTGATAAGCCACAAGTCGAGGAATGCAAAGTCAGAAATTAGAGGGGCAGAATTAGAGTGCAATGTAGTGGTAGAGACAAATCACTCTTCTAATGCTTTTCTTAGGATCCCATGTGAAGATTTTGCTCGTGTCTCCAATGGAGATGCAGGTGCCTCTGATTTAGAACCAGAAAGACAACAGGAAGAGGCAATGAATGTGAAAACAAGATCATTTGGGGGCATTTTGGAAGATTTGACTGAGGAGAAGGTACTAAAACTTTTGAACTTGCAATTTGTAGTGGCTTGTTTTTGAAATGCAGAAATTCAGTCTAGCTTGAAATAGGCCAGTATCTTGTAACTTTTAAATTGGATTATAAAAATGCAAACTACGGGGGTCAAATTTGACTCCATGTTAAGATAGAGTAGGATGGTAAAAGAATAGGTCAATATTAGGATAGCTGTGGTATAAGGCCTGTATAGGAGCAGTCTTAACTGATAGTCTGATGATAGTGCCAGTACCAGTCAATTGTTGACACTAAATCTTTATGTTAATAACTCATACATAAGCTAATAATCTCTTGCCCTAATAACCATTTTTATTTGTTTTTTAATACAGAGTTCTCCGTTTGGAGGGGTTGAGGCTAGCGATCTAATACTTGCAAATTGGTTATCCCATGGGAAAGCAGCCGGGTCTTCACTTTTAATCGATCAACTTGTGTTATTCCCTCCAGTGCAAATTGGGTCCCACTTCTCTCAACCCATAACAGTCAAGAACCCTGGCCCCAAGTCAGCACTGGTACAATTGGTACTGAACTCTGAGGAGGTTATAACAGATTGCAAAACCTCTGATGACGACTCATCGGAGCACACCTTTCCAACCAGATCCCCAGAAATCGGAACAATTGAGACGAGGTTTGGCTTCTCGGTAGCGGATTCAGGTCTGATGGAGGTGGTCCTGCACCCATTTGAATCCGCTTCATTAGGCCCTGTAATATTCCATCCCTCAAGCCGGTGTACCTGGTTCAGCTCGGCCTTAATTCGAAACAACATTTCAGGGATAGAATGGGTCTCTCTCCATGCGTCAGGTGGGTCACACTCAATCTCCCTTATTGATGGATCTGAACCTGTCTGGAAGATTGAATTTGAATTGGATGCAGACCCAATAAACAATATTTCCTCCTCTCTTCAATCTGAGGTGAAGTGCCCCTCATGTGAGTATCAATTTTCCAAGGAGATATATGCAAAAAATACAGGTGAGCTGCCATTGGAGATTAAAAAGATACGGGTATCCGGTACTGATTGCAGGTCAGACGGGTTTACCATCAGTCGCAATTGTCTCGGGTTCAATCTATTTCCGGGTGAATCAGAGGTGATTGGGGTCTCATACTGGCCTGACTTTTCTTCGGGTATGGTTCAGAGAGATCTTGAGCTGGTCATGGCCGGAGGCATCTTTGTAATTCCAATGAAGGTGCAAGTGCCCGTGTGCATGGTGGGTCAGTGTAGGAGGATGTCAGCGTACTGGAGAGTTTCTTGTTTTCTCTTATTTGCTGCAATAGTTTTTGTGGTTGTGTTGGTGTTTGTGCGAGTGATGCCTCTCTCTCTGACATTGGGTTCCAGCGAGTATTACTTCCGTTTGGATGGTGGTGAACACTGTGCTGGTCAAGATGACAATGGGCTGTTCTTCCATCATAGCACCAAAGCTTCAAGGTACCTTCTTTCTTTTCCTTTTTCAGAGCACTGATATTTTCCTTTCATTGTCTATTGTATATTATCTGTTTTAGTGCTGTAAGTCCATGCACTACATTGTAATTGAGAATATTATTATTATTATTACTATTATTATAATTTAATTAATCGGGTTTATTTCAGTTTTCCTCTATGAGTAGAGTTTGATGTAAGCACATTTAAGCTGTCCTTTTAGAAGTTTATATTTCTTAATTTGACGTAGTCTTGTAAATTCACAGGTCGGTTGGAAGAGAACAGAAAAAACAGGAGCGATCACCTTTCATGTCAAACTATCCAATCTGCCAGAGCACACCGAAACGGCTGGACACTGACCTGACTTCATCTGAACAGCTGAAGAAATCTGCAACGCCATTGTATTCATCGCTCAAACCCACAAAGGATCCTGTGCCTGCATCAGTTGAGACCCCACAAACTGACAACACCAACCACCTCACAATCAGAGTTGTCAGAGAAAAGGGAAAACGCAAAAAGAAGCGCACTCCTAGTAATAATTCAAATTTAGCTGCAAAATTGGAGGTCTCTAGCAGTCACAGTAGCAATTCAACGCCTTCGTCACCTTTATCCCCTAGCGGATCAACTCCTAAACAGGCTTGGCCTCTTTCGCCCGAAAGCAATCCTACAGCTAATGCATTTAGACCAAGTGCACCCAACAAGGAAGCCAAAATGACCCAAAAAATAGGTAATGAGCTTTCCTCCTACCCTTCTTTGGTCTTCTCGGGCCCACATGTCAACAACTCCATTTTCCTAGCCAAAACCTCACCAATTGCACCGCATGCACGTGCACCAGGTCCTAAGGTGGTGAAGGAGAAAAGCGTAAAAAGGGAGGAAAATGAGGGTGCTTCTGCAAAAGAGTTTACCTATGACATGTGGGCCGATCACTTCTCTGGTCATGTCATGTATTCTGAAGGGAGAGATGCAGATTATTCCAAGAGCTTCTTTGCAATCCAGCCTCAAGTCTCCCCAAGCTATGGTGGAAATCTGAATAATAATGGGTATAATGGGAATGTAACTGGGGTTTCTGGAATGAATTAGGAAAAAAAAAATTAAAATAACTCTGATCTGTCCTCTGCCTCTTTTCAGCAGGGGTTTTTGGTCTATCTCTGTGTTCTCTGTGTTCTCTGTGTTCTCTGTGTGTGTGTGTGTGTCTGCACCTTGGTGTGCTTGTGTGCCTGTGTCTGTCTGTGCATGCCTGAGTGCGCACACAAGTGGGCGCACATGCCTTCCAACCCTGTGTATATGTACTAGTAGGTTCAGCAGGACTAGTACAACCTGAAACAGTACCTAGCATGTCTTAGGGTCAATGCCAGATTCTCCAAATAACCTCAGTAAAAAAACACTATGACATCTGATGGAAAAGGGCCTAATAACCAGATAATTTAGAGCAGTAGCCAGGAGATACCTGTTAATTTCTTGAGATTGATTACTGCATAACTTGTGTACCGTTCAGGCCTCACAGTGGGCATTTTTGTTGATTTAGTATTGGCCTGCATGCTGTGTCGGTTTCAAATAGGTAACCGAGATTCTGCCTGATGACTAGGTTGGACCCAGGAGTTCAGATCCAGTGAAGTAATCCAAACTTTGGGTTTTAACTCGGGACCATCTAATTCGAATCCGAGATAATCTATCCAAAGTGGAGTGCACACATCCCGAGAGATGAACTTGAATCGCGAAGCAATCTTGAGTGATGGATTTGAATCGGACGGTCCCGATCCAAAACCCAAAGATTGGGTTACTTTAGGGGATCCAGACCCGTTAGAATACAGAGGGATTCCATATGGTTCCTTCCAAATGTGTCATACAATGGACAAGAGTCAAGAGAGTTTACTAGTTGTGTGTGAAGAAATACACTGTTGGTTATATAACACACTAAATTACTGAGTTGCTCTATCCATTTAAAAAAAAAAAAATAATAATAATAATAATTCGAAAAAAAGTGGGATTCTAGTACCACCGGCTTGCATTTAAATACAAATGGAGAACCGTGTTGCAACATATAGGGTTAACCCATGTTACACCGGGTTATATAGGTGTTGTTGTAATACAGTTTCTTTTCTGTTGAAAGTTGAAACAGGTGGGTAATCTGCGCTACTATTCTCATAACAAAAAAATTCTCTCTCTCTCTCTCTCTCTCTCTCTATATACACTGGACACCAGATCCATTTACCATCAAATTGATAATCAGCTGATTTTTGTTGGGTACATCTGCAATACTGCAAGTAAAAAATTTATAGTAGAAACGTTTTAGTTGTGCTACGCGCCCCGACAGATTTGAATTCCTCAGCTTACATTGCTTCTTTGTTGTATTTTGTGTTTTTTTAATTCATTCAAGATCCTAGATTTGTTCGTAGTGCACTTCCAATATTCGTTCACTTTTTACACCCTGTTTGGATGGAGTCATGGAGAGTAGAGGAAGGAAGGGGAGGTGAAGAATACAAAGGAATGAAATGGAATAGAAAGGAAGATTAACATATTTAACTTTTTCGTGTTTGAATGATTAATGAGAGAAAATAAATTTAACTTTTCTTTCTGTTTTATTTCTTATTTGGTTGATTAAAATTTAGAAGGTTAATTAGAAATTCGATGGCTGTTGTAGATTTGTGACAAAAAACTTATATGAGAATTATATTAGTAAGATATATAGTTGGACATTTGTGTTATTTTTTCT